>MJUU01045030.1:287807-300846 GCA_002080025.1 Modiolus philippinarum
GGGATAACAGGAAACATCTACAATGATTGAAAATTATAATTACATGCCACAATCTGCCAGGGAACGACACAAGAAAACACAAATAAGACAAAAGACAAACGTAAAAACGAAAGGAGAAAAAATGACAATACGTAATTGTGAAAGATGGGTGAAATCTTCCTTGTTGAACGATTCGTGCGCTTCTTTCACATATTCATATTCCCTTTGTATCCCAACCCGCGAAATTGGCATCACTTATTTTACAAGCAAACTCCAGATCTATATATTTTTGTCTTCCGGTCTTAGCCTTACAACTCCCGAAGTCATGCTGGGTTTAAGCCACCAGTAAGGACACGAGTTTTTGAAGAGGTGGTCCCATCACTAGTGGATTATTAGGTGAGGTAAGGCCATCGTCCAGGCGGCAGCTCTTCAATCTTTTTACCAGCCGATATTTTTCTTGCTTGACCGAGTATCACCCATAGTCAAACTAAAGGATATAACGTAAATGCACAAGAGATAAAGTCACCATGAGGCCTTCAACAATGAGCTTTACTCATACATCAAAGTAAGTTCAAGATGGCTCAAAGCACCTGTTTGAGCGGGATTCTTTGATGAATACCGACCAACACTACATCCGCGTCTTTCCTGGTCATGAATGTATGGTATTTTCACTCTTTTCTCCTGTATCAACTTATTTGTACATTCAGCTATAGATTGAAAGTGGTAAAAAGTTAAAGGGTTTTGGTCAAAGCTATAACAGTATTCAGTCCGTTTGAATTCGTGTTTTTCGCTAACTAATATAATCAGCAATATATAATTTGAATTCGTACGATGAAACAATCTTCAGCAGCTACATCATTTAAGATGCTACATCTCAATGATATTTGTACACCATGCGTGTCAGGTATCCAGTCATGCATATCCCGGAGATCTTATCTGTTCAGCAAATGCTTTACTGCTGCCTTTGTTGTAGTTTCACTGCAGAAGAATTTGTTAGTCTAAAATATTTATCTAATGATATTAGTTATAAATGAAATAAAGGGGACAACAGGAAACACCAACAATGGCTGAAAATTATAATCACATGTTAAGATCTTTAAAGGAACTACACAGGAAAAACACAAATTAGACAAAAGACAAACGTAAACAACGATAGGAACTCGGGACAGCCGAGGCTTGTTTTAAGTAAATCGATTCTAGCGTATAGGATGCACCGTTCATGACTTTGCTTATTACTATTTTTCCTGCTTGGTGCTTGGTCATTAGTTCGGATGTTTACATGTCTGCTCAATTTTATAAGTGTTTGCAACCCTTGTTGTTGCATCAGTTGTGTATTGGGACCACTAGTAATAATTGTTCCTGACAAATCTACTCACCTGTTTTGTACCTTTCAGCTTTAACTCTTAGGCATGTGCGATTTGGATCCTATACCATGCTAGTATATTTGATGACGGGACTTAATAATCTCAAGTATGCAATTTTTAACTTCTTTGTTGCAAAAACAAATAGTTCGTTTTAACTTACCGAGCATTCTGTTGGTTTTTGATGAGGCATCTGTGATGTGCTGTCCAATCCTGAAAACAGATGGTATGTTGACTCCCAAACATTTGATCTTAATAAGACAAACGATTCTTGTTTCTTCCACGTTATAGTAAAATCGCATTCCCCACGCACGGGTGTAGGCTCCGAGGTTCACAATAATGTTCTGGATTTTAAAACAGTCTCCAATAGTATCTACATGTATTTTTTCTGCAGCAAACATAGTAATCTCAGGGTGTACGGCTTGCAGAATATCATTAATGTGCAGCCTTATCAGTCCAGTGACCAATGTGCCTCCGATTTACTGATGTTTATGCCCATTTTGTACCATTTTTTTCAAAACAAGGAGTACCCTTCATACATTACTCTCTCCTTAGCTTTTTATTTGGATATTTCTTTTTCAGCATTTTCGAGTATTTCGATTTCTTGATTTCCAAATGTTTTGATTCGATCTGCACCGAAGACACATAAGTTGTCGAAATGGTCCTCTGTAAAAACTAAATACACAGAAATTCCGGTATTTTGTTAATTACCATTACTCGTTGTTTTCTGAATCACAAAAATGCATCCATTCATCTGAGTGATATTTCCTGTACATGTATTCTGCAGGCATTTATTGTAATAGTGCGTGTGGGACAGTGTCAAATGGTTTTTCTAAATCAATGATATGTCTGTGTATTTCCATTATAAGTTTTCTTTGCCAAGCCTTGTATCACGAAAGGTATGGTTCTATTGTGTACCCAAATGTCCGTTGATGTTGGACCACAGAACGTTGTCTAGCAGTGTGCATAAAATACTTATAAACTCCCCTTTGGGTCGTTGTCTCTTTGACACCTTCCCCGTTTCCCTTCTTTTTCCTATTATAAATGAGACTTGACGATAGTTTGCTAGGGATGGAATGATCAGCTCTTTTGTAAAGTGTGCATATATTTACTGATATCCATTCCTCTAGAATGTTGCCAATATCATTGATTGATGACACAAGTATCCGATGGTTGGTGATAATTCCGATGAAAATGCTTTTATCCCTCTAGGGCTAATTTTATATTGACATATAAATTTAATGCGTTGTTTATAGGAAAAAGGCTTACTAGTGCAGCAACCTGTTGTGAATATCTAGCTTATTTTCGGAGTTTAATCAACCAGCATGACACACGGCTAAACTATACCTAATATTGAAGAACATGATATGACGCTTTGGTTTTGACTGGTCGTAAACCTGAAATATGGTGCAAATGTTAAGAATCTAAGGTCAAAGGTCAAATTTTCAAAATTGACATTATTGTATACTTCTTACGCTTCAAAGCATATCACAAAATATTCTCAAATGATTGCTTTTATTTTCAATGATTTTGTCTCTCAGGTGTTTTATGATAGAAATAAAAGCAAATATATCAAAAACAATAACCCCTTCGCAATGTGAATTACGTCCTTTTTCTCACATGAGGAAAATTTCAACTTATAGGGATTTCAAAGCAAAATTCATTACCAAAAATAAGTTATAAAAACAAAAATGAATAATTTTCATTCATTTAATGAGTATTTATAAATTTTTTGACGACCTGAAATATGAATACTGACATTTGTGACAAAAATATAGTCTAATGAAAATACCTTGTTAAAACAATCATTGAGAGTCATTTTTAAAAAAAAACATTTTTATCGAAAAATTTGTATACAAATAATATAAAAGTGATATAAATAACTCAAAACATAAACACAGAAATAATTGTTAGCAACTTGAAACTAGAAATAATGTGATCATAGCTCACCTAAATGATACCCCCGCCCCACATGAGATACTTTAAAAACGAAGTCAATGTTTTGATATGTTAAGTCCCCAAAAAAGTAAAATCTAAAGTAAGATGTTCATGAAGACAAAGTCAATGTTTTGATATGTTAGGCCCCTAAAAAAGTAAAATCTAAAGTAAGATGTTCATGAAGGAATTATGTGTAAAAGGTTCTCTAAGAGTTTTATTCAATCCATCCATAAGTTTAGGAGGAGTTGTGGATAGTATACCATTACCCCCTTCAGATAATGCATTCTAAAGTTTATGATTGGCAATTGGACACTTCGAAAAATTGATCAGTCGAAGTCTAAAAAAGAAAGTGCACTGTGCCATCATGTGAAAAAGATTCTCTGAAAGTTTCATCAAATTATCTTCATTTGTTTAGGCGGAGTTGCGGAAAGCATACCGATAGCCATTATGACTATTTTATATCTTGAACTGGGCAATTTATAGGGTTCAAATAACCATACATTGTTTACGCAATGCATTTGTCTTTTGGGAATACTGGTATTTCGTCTGCAACTACTCCAAAACCAGGAATTTGATGAAACTTTCAAAGAGTTTTTATCACATGATGCCACACTGCACCTTTTGATCTGATTTTGATCTGATCATTTTTTATGGTTTCCTATAGCCAAGCATGCACTTTACCATTCTATGTTTTGAGGGGGTACTGGTATGCTTTCTGCAACCCCTCCTACACCAATAAATGGAATTCAATGAAACTTTCAGAGAACCTTAATTGCATGATGCCATAGTTCCCTTTATATTTAAGATTTTGATTTGACTAATTTTGATGGTTTCCCATAACCATACAAAGACTTTGCCACTCTTTGTCATAAGGGGTATCTGAACGCTCTCTGCAACTCCGCCTAAACAAATAAAGATAATTTAATGAAACTTTCAGAGAATCTTTTTCACATGATGACACAGTGCATTTTTTTAGACTTCGATTGATATGTTTTGATATGTTAGGCCCCTAAAAAAGTAAAATCTAAAGTAAGATGTTCATGAAGGAATTATGTGTAAAAGGTTCTCTAAGAGTTTTATTCAATCCATCCATAAGTTTTGGAGGAGTTGTGGATAGTATACCATTACCCCCTTCAGATAATGCATTCTAAAGTTTATGATTGGCAATTGGACACCTCAAAAAATTGATCAGTCGAAGTCTAAAAAAGAAAGTGCACTGTGCCATCATGTGAAAAAGATTCTCTGAAAGTTTCATCAAATTATCTACATTTGTTTAGGCGGAGTTGCGGAAAGCATACCGATAGCCATTATGACAAAGAATGGCAGTCTTTGTATGGTTATGGGAAACCATAAAAATTGGTCAAATCAAAATCTAAAATAGAAAGTGGACTATGGCATCATGCGGTTAAGGTTCTCTTAAAGTTTCATAAAATTCCATTCATTGGTGTAGGAGGGGTCGCATAAAGCATATCAGTGCCCCTTCAAAACATAGAATGGTAAAGTGCATGTTTGTCTATGGGAAAACCCCCAAAATAGGCTGATGAAAGTGCAGTGTGGCATCATGTGATAAATACTCTTTGAAAGTTTCATCAAATTCCAATAACTGGTTTGGGAGGAGTTGCAGACGACATACCAGTATTCCCTAATGACAAATACATTGCGTAAACCATTATTTGAACCCTATAAATTGCTCAGATCTAGATTTGAAATAGTAGGTGCAATTATGTTTTATTGGGGCTAAAAGAAGGGTAATTAAATTTTCAATAGTTTCGAATCTCTTCTTTGATCGAGCACTGCTTTTTAATGTATCATATTTTATATGAGATATTGATCATTTATCGAAAAGGGAAAAATTCGAGAATCTCAGAGTACTGCAGTTTCTATATTTTGTTTACACACATGAATTGTTTGCACTTGTATTATACTTCCCTAAACATTCTATCGTGCTATAGGTTAGTGTTGTATAATTTTAAAATATTGGGGACTAGTTGTCCCTATCATATCCAGAGGGATAGATTTCATTTTCAACATTTAACGAGACCAGTTCACATCAGTCATTAATGCTTTGCTTTGAACACCACTCCAGGCAACAAGCTACGAAAAGTATAATATTTTGATCTGTTCGACATTCATATTCCTGCAAACAAAATAACAGAATTTAATGAAACTGTATACTAGTAGCTATTGAGGAAATAACGCTTAGATATGCATATTGACAGAAAACTCGGAAAATCGCTTTTTTCTGGAACCTTTTCACCATTTGAACTTGGAAATTTAACCAAGTAACCACTAAATTAGTTCCTATCCGTCAATTTTGTCATACAGTTTATTTTTTATATGGAAAGGTACATAGAAACGCATCATGCCTATATTCCTTTCTTTTTATCCGTTGTTACCTACAATTCACCAATAACCTGGATATGTTCTCATGAGGTCAATTCATGAATAACCTTGATATGTTCTCTTGAAGTCTGCATAACATGATTTTACAAACATCTGCATCGATGAAAGTATCATCTTTCTGTGGAAAATGATGTCCTAACCAAAAGGTCATATTCAGGAACAAATCCAGTCTGTACAACTTAACACTATTTCTAGTTAATGGTAAGAAGGTCAAACACAAGTTGCGAGACTTACATATTGCTGGCAACTATAGATCTACTAGTTGTCGGTTGCAAACATTCTTAAAATCCCTGAAGGATTAGTAAACAAGTTGGTAATAAACATTAATATACCCCCGTTTTTGAAAAATGTTGGAATACAGTATTCATTTTGTTCGCCTATCTGTTCGACCTTAATATCTGCAACCCCTTTTAAACTGCAGATAAATCTGATGAAACCAATGGTAACCTTTATCTCATGATGACACAATTCACCTTCTATTTTAGGTTGAGATCTTACCAATTTTGGGAGTTCCCATAGCCAAGAATCTTAGTCACATGATGCCATTTTACAACTCCTATTTTATATCTTGAACTGGGCAATTTATAGGGTTCAAATAACCATACATTGTTTACGCAATGCATTTGTCTTTTGGGAATACTGGTATTTCGTCTGCAACTACTCCAAAACCAGGAATTTGATGAAACTTTCAAAGAGTTTTTATCACATGATGCCACACTGCACCTTTTGATCTGATTTTGATCTGATCATTTTTTATGGTTTCCTATAGCCAAGCATGCACTTTACCATTCTATGTTTTGAGGGGGTACTGGTATGCTTTCTGCAACCCCTCCTACACCAATAAATGGAATTCAATGAAACTTTCAGAGAACCTTAATTGCATGATGCCATAGTTCCCTTTATATTTAAGATTTTGATTTGACTAATTTTGATGGTTTCCCATAACCATACAAAGACTTTGCCACTCTTTGTCATAAGGGGTATCTGAACGCTCTCTGCAACTCCGCCTAAACAAATAAAGATAATTTAATGAAACTTTCAGAGAATCTTTTTCACATGATGACACAGTGCATTTTTTTAGACTTCGATTGATCAATTTTTGAGATGTCCCATTGCCGAAAACAAAAACTTTACCATGTATTATCTGAAGGGGGTAATGGTATACTAAACTAATGAGTGGGTTTAATAAAACTCTTAGAAAACCTTTTACACATGATTCCTTCATGCACCCCCTGCTTTAGATTTTGATTTTACCGTTTTGAGGGGTTTAGCATATCAAAGCATTGACTTTGCTTTTAATGTATCCCTTTTTGGGCGGAGGTATCATTTAGGTGAGCTATGCTCACATTATTACTAGTTTTAAATTGCTGACAATTACTTCTGTATCTATTTTTTGAGTTATTTATGTCACTTTTATATTATTTGTTTACAAAATGTCTGATCAAATGTTTTTTTTTTTTAAATGACTAATTGATTGTTTTAACAAGGTATTTTCATTGGAATATATTTTTGTCAAAAATGTCAGAATTCATATTTCAGGTCGTCAAAAAAATTATAAATACTAATTAAATGAATGTATATTACTGATCTTGTTATATTACCTATTTTTGGTAATGAAATTTGCTTTGAAATCCTTAAAAGTGAAAAATTTCCTCATTTGAGAAAAGGGACGTGATTCACATTGCGAGGGGGGTATTATTCTTGATTTTTGCTCTTATTTCTATCATAAAACACCTGAGAGACAAAAAAAAATTATATTAAAAGCAATCATTTGAGAATATTTTGAGATATGCTTTGAAACGTTTGAAATATACAAAAAAGTCAATTTTGAAAAGTTGACCTTTGACCTTAGATTCTAAACATTTTCACCATATTTCACTTTTACGACCAGTCAAAACCAAAGCGTCATATCATTTCCTTCAATATTAGATATGATTTAGCCATGTGTCAGGGTGGTTGATTCAATTTGAAAATTTAGACTCTAAGTTGCTGCTCTATACGGACACCTCCATCTGCTACTTCAATATCAGTTGTTATTATATTTGTACTTTTATTTCTCTGCATAAAGTATGAAATGTATCTACTCAATAAAACATCATATTGCACAGTTGAACTTGATAAATCATCATATTGCACACTTACTTTGATTGACGTTTACAGGCCACACCCCTTTTAACACCCACAATAGATATACCACGCCTTTTTTGTTTGTAATCAGTGACTTGAGCCATGTCAATCAAATATAATAAAACAATTATGGCACTTCTATACTCGATCAATATGGGGTTTAACGGAGCGCAAAAGATAATATTGAACTCGGGGTAAACCCTCGTTCAATATTACTTTATTGCTCCGTTAAACCCCATATTGATCTCGTAGAAGCGCCATAATTGTATATTATCGGATGTTGGTGTTTTAATAATGGTCCTTCATCTGTCAGTATGTGTTTGGTCAAAATGCTACTAAATCGTTTATTAAAGACTTCTGCTTTTCCGAAAACGTCCATGTTTATTTTATTATCTGTTGTAATTTATAGACTGTGATTTATTTCCAGAATTGTTTACTATTGTCTTTGTTGGTCCCGATCATATTCGCTACTGTTCTGTGACTTGGTGGCCCTTTTTATGGAGTTACGCAATTCTAGCTACTAATGTATTAGCCATTTGCAACCAGCCTCATATACTCTTTCATGCAGTGTATTTTTCATACTATTTTTGCCTTTTATGTGTTGGCAGACTCACGGTAATGATTTTTTGTCATGCTTGTTTTGGTGGCACATTTTCATCGACATTGGTATATGAAGTTTTTAAGGTAAGTGAGACCCGAATCATCAGGTTAATGAATTATCCAAAGACAATTATATGGCAACATTGGAAACACAAAGGTACAAATAAATCTCATTTTATTCTTCTGTTTTGTTTACTATTCTAATATGGCTCCCTTCTTTCACTTTGTGAACAATTATATGTTCTAAATCCCGTATTGTACAACATCAAATCAGAAATTATGTTAACCTTACATATTTCATTTACTAATATTTTGTTAAAAATAAATGAATCACTCTAATAATTACAATAGAAATTTACACTTGATTTGAAGACACAGAACTGAAATCAACATGAGTGGAAATTGCCCACGCAGTTAGCTAGCAACGAGTGTTCATTGTGTTATGATGTAATATCTATGTAACACATCATAATATAATATTGCTCGGTATAAAATAAAAAGACAAATATAAGGTCTGCCAATTGTTCTAATTCGCATAGAGCCCGCTTGCAATTAAATCTTTTTCTTTATTAATAAACTTGTACCTGTTGAAGTCTTTGGTGTCGCTCTCCATCTCGTCATAATTGCCGAATTTGGTTGTTTTCGTGTATTAGGATTATGAACATGCTACTAAATAGGATCATGCGTGTCTTGGATTTGCCGCGGTAATGATGCTAATATAGATGTGCACCCCCGTTAGGGCTGAGACTGTTGTCGTTTTTATTAGCTTTCTCAGATTTAATTTTGAAAAATTAAAGTCACATATCTAACAAATGGTCGGTGATTTCATGAGTGTTTTGCTCCGTTATTTTTGCTCAGTGTTCTCATATGGTCCGCCTGGTTTTCAGAATCTTTGCACCAACATCCAAGGTAGTGTTGAGAACCATTCGTTAAACCTTTGCCCTTATTGATTCTTCAGCGTTTCCAATTACGAATAGAGGAATTACAGTGAAAGGTCTTTTTACAAGATAAATGACACCACTACTATGAAACTGTTCTATTGTTTCTATGCATTGTAGTTTAGTGAATCTGGCAATACTTCGGCTGTTAGTATTGCTTTATCTATTTGTGATCCTTGAATGACATCTATCTGTGGCAGACACATATTTTGCTTAGTAAAAATATAATATATTTGTATCAACATGATATATCATATAATTCAATATCGATTTGTAATTTAAATATAAGAAGTGTCAGGAATAAAAAAAATTTTCTTTGTAATTTTACTGATGAATTTGACATCGTAACTATTACGGAAACTCATCTCGATTCAAATATCAATGATGATGCTATCCTTTTGGAGACTTTTTCTTCTAATGTAATACGAGTAGCTTTGGGAACATCGGTAATTATGGCGGAGGTCTGATAATTTATACAAAAAATTACCTATCCATATCTCGAAAACCTGAGTTAGAAAATCACTTAGATGAATCTGTTTGGTTAGAAATTAAAGGTAAAGTTCAAAAGTTTCTACTTTGTTGTACATATCGCCCCCAATGGGCAGACGTACAATACTGGACTCGATTGAATTAAGCAATTGAACTGGGCTATCAGATCAATCAAAATATTATTTTGACTGGTGATCTGAACTCAGATTTATTTAAATTAAATAATAATCGACTGATTGAAACAATGAATTTATTCAACTTTAAAAATGTTATTAATAAACCAACGAGAATTACTGAACAATCCAGTACTCTACTAGACCCAATTATTATCAGTGACACAATATATTACAGCTACGCAGATGTACTAAAAATTCATTCTGATATCAGTGACCATGATGCCTCTATAATTTTTATTGATTGTCCTAAATTTGAATCGAAATGTTTTAAACGAGTGGTATAGTTATATGATAAAGCAGATACTGAAAAACTTTCTGAAAAACTTGATACGATAGATTGGAATGGACTCCTTTCCATCTTTGAGGATGTTGATGACATGTGTAATACTTTCACCGAAACATTCCTTGAAGTTGCAAGAGAGTGCATTCCAACTAGACTGGTTACAATTCGTAATAATGATCGTCCCTGGTTCAATAATGAACTTCTGAAAGGATAGATTCCGCAAAACTGCAAGAAAATACAACAGACCGCCAGATATTGAAAAATATAAAAAACAAAGAAATAAGGTTAATAACCTGAAGAAGATAGCCAAAGAAAATTTTCAAAAAAGTTTAGATAATATATTTTTAGATAATATATCAAAACCGAAAACTTATTCGAAAATCATGAAAATGCTCATTAAATCCAATAAAGGCTGTAACAACATACCCCCACTTCAAAATATAATTCAAGATGGTGAGTTTAATGATATCGTATGTGGAGACGACCAGAAATAACTTATTAAACAAATACTTTAATATTATCTCCCCTCTGGATGGTGTAAAGATGTAACACAGCTAATTCGGAACCCAGTCAGGCACATATGTGAATATAGTCCTTATTTGAGACGACATAGTTCCGAAGAAGTGTCAATAGTGTCGTAGATTAAAAATGTTGGCGAGTTATTATGAATTAAATTGAAAAGGCATTCAATAGTGAATCTTTTAAGCCTAAATTTATACGATTTCGATGAAAATTTAAGATTTTATCAAAGTTGAAAGCGGAGGTATTTTTCCCGTGAAAACACAGACAGGAAGTACCTATCCCTGGGTTGTGACCTTCCGGGAACCAGTTTTTTCTTATATTACAGTTAAGGTCGGTTGATCTTTTCATGAAGGTTTACCGAAGGATGTGTCTTTCAGAAGAGACATGTGTCATTTTATTTGAACTTCAGATAAAAATTCTACGAGCACAGAAACATGTGCAATTTAACATGGGAGGCAATGGGAGACGGAATTAGTTGTGTTACACCTAAATGTTCCACTTCCTAATATTACAAATAAAACTGAAAATATCCTTCAAAACATTAATATTTCTATAGACGAGATTGTAGATATTATAAAAATATTAGATCCAAATAAAGCATCGGGACCTGATAAAATCAGTTACAGAATGTTAAAAATGTGCCCCGAAAAAATATCAATTCCCCTACAAATAATATTCAACAAATCACTTCAACAAATTAAATACCCAACCAGATGGAAGATTGCTAATGTGATACCTATTTTTAAAAAGGTGATAATTCGATTCCTTCAAATTATTGGCCCATATCTCTTATAAGTTGTATAGGGAAAATCATGGAACGTGTCGTATATAAACACGTCTTAAATCATCTTAATATAATTAAGCTAATATACGAATATCAGTCTGGTTTTCTTCCAAAATATTCAACAGTTCATCAATTACTAGAAATGTATAACTGCATCATGAATTCACTAGAAAAAAGGAAATTAACTGTTTTGAGTTTTGTGATTTCTCAAAAGCTTTTGATAAAGTTTGGCAAAGGGGGTTGATACATAAAATGAAATCATATGGTCTAAATGGGAATTTATTGAGTTGGTTCAAAAGCTACCTTGTTGGGCGTCAACAAAGGGTGGTGTTAAAAGATTCGATGTCATCACTTTGTGAAATATCAGCCGGTGTCCCCCAAGGGTCTGTCATTGGACCCTTACTTTTCATTGTTTATATTATTGATATCGCAGAAACTCTTATATCACTGGGTCGCCTTTTTGCAGACGACACTTCCTTCAACTATTCAAGTCATGATGAATTGCAGATTAAATCTGTAATTGATCATGATTTGAAAGAGTTGGATGAATGGTCAAAGAAATGGTTAATGTCCTTCAACCCCGATAAAACGGAAATAATGTTATTCTCTAAAACAGATATCCCTACTCTTAAATTTACATTGAACGGTAAAGATATTCCTATTACTAACTGACACAAACATTTGGGAGTCACATTTAGCAGCGATGCTAAGTGGAATATACATATTGAAAATGTTATTTCAAGTATCTCTAGACATTTAAATGTTCTTCGTAAATTAAAGTATAAATTGTGTCGTAAAAATCTAGAAAAATTATATATGGTATATATTAGACCGATATTTGAATATGCATGTGAAGTTTGGGATAATTGTGGGTTGGGAAATTCTAATAAATTAGAACAGCTACAGTTAGAAGCCGCCAGAATTGTTTCTGGATTACCGTGTTTTACAAGTTTGGACTTAATTTATAAAGAAATTAGATGGGAACCACTAGCGGAAAGACGAAAACGAAGAAGATTACAAATGTTCTATAATATACAAAATGGTAACGCTCCGAGTTATCTTTGTGATCTAATACCTCCAAAAATCCAAAATACCACTATATATCCTTTGCGTGATGGAGACAATTTTATTGTACCGTATTGTAGACTTTCGACAACTTATGATTCCTTCATTCCCTCAACTATTCGTCAATGGAACCAGTTACAGCCTACATTAAGAAATGTAAACTCTATCTCATGTTTCAAACATGAATTGCGAAAGCAAAATGAAATAATTAAAGTTCCTAGCTACTATAGTGTCGGCCCCCGAAAATTAAATATAATATTGACACAACTTAGATGCAAGGCATCATTTCTTAATTATGATTTATATAAGGTAAACATTATATCCAATCCGTCATGTCTTTGTGGTGCACATCGTGAGGACGCCTTCCATTTTTT
>MJUU01045030.1:302035-315676 GCA_002080025.1 Modiolus philippinarum
AAAATCTGGCTTGGTTACCAGAGGTTTGTAACATAGATCTTGAACTTTTAACTTGTGGTAACCTAGAGTTAACCGATGCCCAAAATGAATATATATTTAAGCTCGCATACGAATATATCAAAAAGTCGGAGAGATTTCTTGTTGTTTGATCACCACACACACCACCAAAAATAACAATCATATTGTTTCTATCATTATCTTAGTATCATTGTAGTTTATTTATTATTATTTTTTTGTTATTCTTATGAAAAAACATTGCTATATATTTGTTATTATATGTATAAGCATGCTCTAATATATTATTGTAAAAAAATTGTATATGCGGGAGAAGACTTCATAAGTTTGTTTAACTTGTGTCTTATCCCTTTTGTCATTATATGAGCAAATAAAATAAGTTTAACCTAAATATATTTGTATTATGCATAAATTTATTAATATTGAAATAAGTGATATAGTACTGCATCTTTAATAATTGTTAAGTTCTTTCCAATCTTCTATTTTTTTTCTTTTTTCCTGTAATGTACCTCTCTCTCTGGTATCATGTTTAGAGGGACTCTGCAAGGTTTTGGTCGGTTAAATTCTATGACAAATACATACCAATACCTACCGTCATATGCCTTTGTTAAATTCCAATTCAAAGAGAGTGCCTGGTTTCTGTAGCGTGTCATATTCACAGACATTTTTTGGATTCAATAGAATTTCTGTAATCAGGTCAAGGATTAGTTGTAAAGATTATTTTTTGCTTATTCTGATTACAAAGATACTGATGCGGGTAACCTTAGCTTAGGAGTGGCACTTTATTAGGAGCAAGACGGTAAGCTTAAAGCTATTGTGTTTGCCAGCAGAAGCTAAGCAAAAGCAGAGAAGAACTACCGTACTCATAAAATTGGGATCCTCTCTTTAAAATATGCTATTATAGACAAGTCCCATGACTACTTGACTGTATGGTCACCAGTTTCGTGTTGTTACTGATAACATACACACTGTCAACAGCGACACTCGACTCAACTTGCCACAGATAGTTGTTCGAATTAACGGCATTTGATTTCGAAATCATATACGCTCTTGCAAGACAAATCAGGCTGGAATTTAACATAAACATCAATCAGTTATGCCCCTGGAGAGCATTAGGTCATATGTGAATCATTATCAACATCTTATTTAGACACATTAGCAGTCAGCACTGGTGTCATTGGTACCATTATTAACTGACAACACTGACATGAAAATGAACATCAAACAGGATATTTGGATAGATTGCTTGCTAGCTGGAACTATACCTTAGATAGGACAGTTGCCACTCCGTCTACTAAAGAAATTAATTTCTCTAATACTAATGCTGTTCTTGTCAAGTTCATTCTATAAGAGATCAAAGTGTTCTCCCACATGTGGAATAATTGATCTCGCTATTTCATTGCATATTGAAAAGGTCACGCACGTTTCTTCAAATAGAAAAATATACCTTAAATGATTTTATTTCGAGTATAGATCAATGTAAAAAGTATTTACTAAAAGCATACATATATATCTTGAATCACCTATGATCGATTTACTTTTGTTTATTTCCGTGCAATGTAAATTTCATATCCCGTGATGTCACAGTATTGATTGTAGAGACCCGCGATGGGTAGAAACTAAAACACATGAAAATGTCATTAATTTTAGAATTAGAGAAATAAAATCTATCATTTGCAAGTAGTCGATTATCATAGTTCTACTGTCTCAAGGGTCAAAAATAAAAGTTCTCGCTAAAGCTCGAACTTTAACAGTTTAACCCTTTCGACAGTAGAAATATGAAAATCAACGACTTAAAAGGTTAGATTCTATATTTTTAGCCGAGTTGCAACGAAGTTGAACTCTGTTATTGGTTTGGTGTTGCGGGCGGGCGGGCGGGCGAGCGTGCGTGCGTGCGGGCGGNAGGAACTCCATTGATTTTGGAGAAAGAAGGTCAAAGGTCAAGGTCACGGTGACCGAAAATAGACTGAAAATTTGAGAAAAATTTTGTTTCCGGATGATAACTCAAAAAGTTTACATCCAATTGAACTGAAACTTGGATATATTGTTGGATACCAGGAGGGGAGGAACCCTATTGATTTTGGTGAAAGTAAGTCAAAGGTCAAGGTCACAATGACCAAAAATAGACTGAAAATTTAAGAAAAATTTGGTTTCCGGATGATAACTCAATAAGTTTACATCCAATTGAAATGAAACTTGGATATATTGTTGGATACCAGGAGGGGAGGAACTCTATTGATTTTGGATAAAGTAGGTCAAAGGTCAAGGTCAGCGAAGGTCACAGTGACTGAAAACAGATTTATATATTGAAATGTGAAGACATGAAACTAGAAAATAGACCTTCTTGAATTCTCAGAATTTTGGATATTAGGTGGGAATGAAAAATTAATAGACAATTTTAGAAATATTCGGGTCTTCACATTAACTTGGTCACATAATATTTGAGGTTGCAACTCGGCTTGTGCACCCTGGTGCCATTTAGATTTTTACCGTTGAAATTGCACAATGCACTGTATAGAGAGAAGTGTGGCATGTATTAATTTTACTTTTAATACAAAGGTACATGTACCATGCAGGGACCACCTTACACGATTTTTTAAAACATTTGAGGATATTCTGAAAATTACCCAGCATCATCGAAACAAACTTAACGCCTTATAACCCTACTGCTTTTGCAGACTCACCTTACTTTTGTGTCCAACTACATTTGCACCTGCCAAGTTTCATTTGATAACATCAAGCAAATAAGGACCTGAAAATCTTTACCCATACATTTCATTGTCATTGGCGGCAATCTTGTTTTTTCGACCAGGACCGAAATGTAATGATTATAGGTCATGTTTTTCGTAAATTTAGGAGCGACATAAGGGCCGACTATTTGTTTTTATGGGGGTTTGGGTATACAAATGAAAACATTAATGTGACATGGCGGAAATGAATAATTTGACAGAAAATAACATGGAAATAAATATTTTTTTCTAAATTATATTTCTAAGCAAAATCTCCCACCGAAAATTGAATCGTCGTCCCCTTAAACATAGCCTATTTAAAATCAAATTTATATGTTCAAAACAATTACGCAAAATCTCTGTTTTAATGCATTTTTGTATTTTGAAACCACTCGAGTCGATGTCATTGTTGCTGGACCAGAGGTCCCAAAAGAAATTCACAAGTCCAGTAGTCAGACTTGTCTGAAATGAAGAATTTAATTCACGTTTTATGGAAATTTAACTGTTTTTATCTTAAAACTACAGAGGATTCATTCCGTGTATTGCACTCGGTGGATGTCCTTGGTACTGAATTGGTCTCCTATATTTCGATATTTTCGATAATGAATACTTCTTTCTGATTATTTTGGATTACTTCTTTTCATATTATTTGATTCTAATGCTATTGATGAAAGGTTACTCCTTGAAACACGTGTGCAACATAGTAAAATTTATTGTTTAGGTCTATTATGCAACTTGGGGGCATTTTTGTATTTTCAGATTACGTAAAACTGTTTATTTCGACAAAAACTTTTAATCCCGACTGACGACGGAATCGAGCAGCTCCGAATCTCTCTTTCACTGTCAGTGACAGGGATAAAACTGAAGTATTAATGTTAAATATTTGCATTTATATAACTTAAGAATATTTTCACCGATTCCAAAAATGTGGCCTTTTTATCAAGATTAGAATATTTATATTTTGACTCTGTGTATCCTCTACTTGAAAAAATAAAGAAAAAATCTATCATTTTTCCATTATGAAGCAGAAAACAACCATTCCCGTAATACTTTTAGACCAAATATGCGTATAGCTTCACTACATCCATGCGTACAGTAAAGGAAAAAATAAAAATGTTCATTGTTGAAGGCCTCATGGTGACTTCAAGATGAAGAACAACAGTAAAAGCGTTGTTCCATTGCTGTGTTTTACCATGTATTTGTAGAGATTTTATCTCATTTGCATTTACTCCATTTCCCTTCATTGTTGATTGCACTAAAATATGACCTACAATAAAACGTTGCGTATAGCTACAAAAATCATATCCAGTGCTAGCCCCTATAACATGAAATGGTAGCTTGGAATCATAGGACAAAGTTTTCTAGGTCAAACTCTGTGAAACGTTTGAAATTGCCACAAGAAAGGGTAAATTTATAAAGAAATTAGGTCGTGACTGACAATATCTGCATTTATATCCATTTCCACTCATCATGCCTGCACGAGAAAGTGTAAGCTTAAAGGACATATGATATTGAAGTAATTTAGGGAAAAAATGCAGAAAAAAAGTCTGATAAGTATGTATTTTCTGCAGTTGAAGTCGAAGTTCTTTCATGCATATCTTGTTTATTGCACACCAACAATGCACCACCTGAATCATTTTATCGGGTACAGTGATCCTATAGGGTGAGTATTCTCACCAACGCTGAACTCGTAAAGCATATTTTTTGTTGTTGCTAAAAACACCGATATTTGGTCTTGGCCGTTTTTAAAATCACTTTGACACTTCCTTGTGACGTTTTCAATGTCAAGTGGTAGTGTTAGATTTTGACATCTTATTTTCAGATTTGAACCAAATTAAAATTACATTTTAGTTTAGTATGTATAAACATAATATCTATTTCCTACCCAACAAATGTTCATCGTGTACTATGTTACAACTCTAGATTTCCTACGAGGAGGAATGGGTAGGTCACCAAAAGCTATATTTTATATAGCCTAGGTGGCCTAGTGGTCTAGGGCCCTGGATATAGTGCAGGCGGTGTTGCCATAGATGACAACAAAGCAGGGGTAGACCTTGCTGGATTTTCCGATATTAACAGGTTTAAAAAGATGATTTGCATCACTGTTGACATTCTGGATCATATATTCTACCTTTGCAGCTCACCTTACCAACACATTATCATTCATTATATACATTATAAATGGATTAAATATAAATAAATAAATAAATATGTTTATTCCAATCAATATATATTCATGGTTCTTTGAATCTTGATTTACAGGTAAAATAAGTATACTATTTAGGTTTTACCTTTTGTTTGGGGGGAAGTCCTTATGTTTGTTTGTAAATCGGTTTATTAACCAAGGAGCGAACTTTGAAGGGAAAGTAATAAAAAGGACTCTGCAAGATAACTGGCATGCAAAAAAAATGAAAAAAACAACTAGTTACCACCTCATTGGCCGTGGCATTACAGAGAGATTTAACGGAACGTTTACTTTGGATATGTTTAGATCTCTAGAAAACAACCAAAAGAGCAACTGGAAACAAAACACTCTGAAAAAGGAAACCCTTTTCCGTTTCACGGGCTCAATTTTCAGTGATTCACACTCCACGCTGGACATCCTTTCCCGCTTTCACGTGCTATTTCCCACTTATCCCACTTCCAGCTTATCCATCGAGACCTACTTGAAGAACTAGTTCAATTCTTCTGCGTTGTTCGACGCTCGTGACATTTTTATTGATATTCACGACAGTTGACGATTAGTTATGCTATTATCTACTATATCACTCGAGTTAAAATCCAGGAAAAGATAACAACACTTTTTGAGAGGGACTATAGACCTTTGCAAAAAATCATCTTGGTCTGCCCTTCGGTTTCGGTATTTGAATACAAATAAACAGTTCCAATTATCAGTCAAAGTCAAGTCAAGTAATATTTATTTAAAAGTCGGTACATGTACAAACAATAAACATAAGCTCCAAGATGCTTTTAAAACCGACATACATACCAAACGACATATAATGCATGCAGATTTATAAATTAATATAGTTAATTTTTGCACATACATAAGCATAAAGAAAAAAAGCAAGCAAATAAAAGCAATACAAGCATATTTACACAACACTCATACAAATAATAAAGCTCAAACTAAGCATGCAGATTTCACATTACACAACTTAAAAGATAATCATTGCACATTTAAGCATAAGAATACAAAAAATGGTCATAGTAACAAAATACAAAAAAATACAGCATGTAATGAGCAAGCAAAACATAAGCATAAAACAAAACTAGCACTAGCAATACAGAAACAAAAAAAGCTTCAGAAACATATTAAGCAAAAAGACTTTAAGGAGAAAGACAAGGAAAAGATATAAGCTCAACTCTTACAGAAACATTTGCACACCTCACCTTCCCATTTTCCAATGATTCCCTTAAAATGGTCTAAAGTCATATCTCCCCGAAATTTCTCTGGTAAATTATTCCGTAATTTTGAACCAGCATATTGAAAAGAGTGGAGCCCAAGTAGTATATAACAAATAAATGTGTAGGTTTTGCAAAAAAAACGTGTAGGTTTTGCTCACGTTTTTTTTTCTCCAACACTTAAGACTCTGTTTTAAGCACTCCCATCAAATATACCTAAAACAACACCATGGTTTTTATTCACCTCATTAACAGCACCAGAAATTTTAAACCACAGCACTACAAGAAAATCAAAAAAATCTTTAGGTTATAAAAATGACAACGATTCCTAGATATTTCCCGGAAAAGTCTGATACGAACAATTTTTTAACAATACAAGGAGTAAAAAATATGCCAAGTGATTTTTGCCGTTTACTCATTGTTGGGCCGAGTGGATCTGGTAAAACAAATTTGCTAATGCACCTTTTAATGAAACCCTTATTGTATTACGATAAAATTATTTTTACGCAAAGAATTTGGAGCAGCATTACTACAATGAACTAATTCGAAGATTCGAGAAAATAGCAGAAAAACTAGGAGTGGATATAGAAGACTTGGTGCAACTATCTAATGATAAAGTTGAAGACATCGGCGAACTATCAGATTTGGATAACAAACAAAAAATCGTAATTTTTTATGACTATATTTGTTCACAACAAGACCAATCTTCTATTGTTAAATACTTTATAGGTGGAAGGCACAAGAAAATGAGTGTAATTTATTTGAGCCAGTCCTATTTTCGGATACCCAAAGACTGTCGTCTTAATTGTAATTTCTACGTAGTGTATAATTTTCCGAGTAAAAGGGAGAGAGAACTTATATCTTCAGAACTTCAGGTCTCAAGAAATAAGCTAATTGAAATAACCAAAAATAAATATTCTTTTCTGTATCTTAACTTGCCAGACAAAAAAATATTTCATTGTTTTGATCAGGAAATACAAAATACGTTTTCTTAACTTATCAAAATCTATTTTACAAATTACTTTAATGACAAAAATACGTTTTCTTAACTTATTAAATTCTATTTTACAAATTACTTTTAATGACAAAAATATTTCATATACAAAATACGTTTTCTTAACTTATTAAAATCTATTTTACAAATTACTTTTAATCTCCTTTTTGTACCCCTAATAGGTAATCGATACGCAGCAGTGGAATTTCGCAATGCAACAAAAATCAATACGATATCAACCTGATGCCAAGTTATCAAGTAAATTTCCATTTCATAACTACAACGTACATCGTTAGCTAAACAACGAGGTAAGTTATATCTCATATATTTTTATATATTTTTGTATTTGTGTTTACCATTAAGCGGTATAATTTGTTTTTAATATAATGAATAGTCAATTCCATGAACTAAATTTTCGGTATGTTATTTCAGGTTTGTCACAATGAACAAAACAGAATTTGCTGAGATGAACACAGCACTTGGTCAAATGGACAGATTGTTATGACCCACGTTTACACGATTTCGAACAAGCCGAAATTACCAGAGGAAAAAATAATAATGGATAGTTACAATACGAACAGTGTTATTATAAATCAGGATATAAAGACAGCAACCGGGAAGAATATTCTAGACTAATCACGCCACACTTTATTATTACGCCAAGGAAGGATATGTGCGCAGGTTATTCAGTTTTCAGACCATGCTGGGCTAAACTTTTCTCGGAGTTAACTTGTAGAGGAATTTTTGCGTGTTCTTTCAGGGATGTAATAAAGATTTATTATTTTTCTGCTTTGTCAATTGTTGTATGACAAATTTACCGTATACGTCATGGATTTATGTGGACTGTCTATCATATGGTAGACATTGTGTATACGTCATGGATTTATGTGGACTGTCTATCATATGGTAGACATAGCACATAAACCTCTGACGTCATGGATTTATGTGGACTGTCTATCATATGGTAGACAGAGCACATAAACCTCTAACGTAAACATATGTCATGGATTTATGTGGACTGTCTATCATATGGTAGACAGAGCACATAGACCTCTAACGTGTACACAATGTCTATACGTCATGGATTTATGTGGACTGTCTACCATATGATAGACATAGCACATAAACCTCTAACGTATACACACGTCACAGGTTTATGTGGACTGTCTATCATATGGTAGACGGCAGCTTCCTATAGGAAAAGATTTATTCTTCTTAAAGAAAATTCTTCCCTTGTATTCGTTTTTGTTCGCACGTCTCTCAAAGTTTCTGAGATGAAGAATACTGAAATGATCAATACCCCGTTCTTTGGAAGTTCTCTTTAGATGTACCTTCTTCATGGAAAACTCTCTTGTGTTCTTTACATCTTCGCCCTCCAACATTTTCTGGACGTCTTCTTGCGTTAACTTGGTCTTATTTAGTCCCTTACCCTTCGTCTTAACACTAATTACATTGTCTGTATCGATTGTAATGGTCATATACAACTTTCGTGCAATATAAACCGCCTTAATTATCTTGGCATCCTTTTTGTAGTCGTTAGCCAGATCACCCAAGTTATTTCCATTATAATTAGGTATTAGTTTTGCTTGTTCACCGGGCACGTGAAGGCTATCGGTGTCAGTATAATAAAAATCAGAATCTATTTCGGACTTCGGGTTCAAGGTCGTCATATGATCGTACATGATCTTGTGGCTATAAGCCAGAACAAAAGCACCAAAATGTGACGGCTTACTGATCTTATCAACCGAGTCAATCTCGGACCTCAAGTTACCGGACACATACCAAGTATTTGAAACTAGTTCCAGATCGGTGACCATATATTTGTGGTGGAACTCCCAATATTCATTATTGTCCCTTATAGTCTGAGTGTGATTGAATATCGGTCTTTGGATCATCTTCCCGTATAACCCATTCATCAGTAGCTTTGCTAGTGTATACTGAACACTTCCTTTTTGACTACTTTTCTTGGTTTGGAAGAATTTTTGTATATAATCATAAAACACCTTACTAGTCTTTTCCCAATAATATCCCTCGATAATCTCTACTTTATAGCCGTATTTAATCATTTGGTCTATATCGACTGAAGTATACCAACCCTCCAAGTCCTCCAAATCCCACTTAGTTGCCCCTTTTTGTCCTTTCTTGCTACTACTGGATGAAGCAGTTTCTTATTTGCAATATACCGAACTTTATATATCCCCATTTTACCCTTCATCTCGTTACCACTAGTGTATTTTCGTTGTCCCACTGGATATTCGTGCAGCATACTAGTGGGATAAAGGGAGACGACGTCCACATTTAACAGGAAATCGGTCACATCATCGTACTTTATTTTTTTCTTTTAGTACTTCCTTATACTGATCAGATTCAAACTCAGTCTTGCTCTTATAGCACCGCCAACCATAAATACTCTTTTGGTATATAATCTCTCCAAATATCAAACCCCAGAGAACTAGTCGAAATAAAATTAGTAATATCCCTACCAAAATCTTTGTAACACTGGTTATTAAACTTGCCGAACAACTCTTGTAGACCAAGTACGTCGGACTGGAGGTACCAAAGGCACTCCTTTCTCATTTCATCCCCCATATCTTCCCATCTACAAGCCTTACTGTGATCAAACAACGGCAGTAGAATACCGAAGGAACAAAGGAAGCGATGACTACAAAAATCGAAGTCCAAAGACATTGCAAAAACGGTAACAGATAAAAACAAAGACAAAACAAGGACGTGAGACAGCTACAATGCACGGAAATAAAAAAATAACATTAAGAACTAAGGCACTCATAGTGTGAACTCCCATGAAAACCGGGAGTGACATCAGGTGCTCCGGAAGGGTAAGCATGTCCTGCCCCGCTAGCGACACCCGCCACACTATCAGTGAGGCATATAGTGTTTTGAAATGTCTGTTTGGTAGCGGATTGGTAAATGTCATTTTCTAACCCTTAGACAATAAACCAATGAAATCCATGACACATGTTACTTCTCTAACCCTCAAACAGTACCATGGTGAAATTCTGGAAAAAAAAACTTTTTGTAAATCTCTATAGTATGAAAACAATCACAAGGACAAATCGGTATCACAAATTCTCCCTTTTGTAATTTACACCCAAAATCGGACAGTGCCTGATTCAAAGAACTACCTATGTGTTTCATCAGATCGAAACATCGGAGTGTACCTTTTTGTAACCCAATTATACTCCCATTATTCATAATAAATTTTTCCGGAGCTAACCCCATTTTATTCATACTCTTAATCAAGAAGTAGTGATCGAAGTTACTCCCGTTATAAGCATTAATAACGAGCTCACTAGTTTTACTCATCACATATCGTACAAAATTGTCGACGCAATCATCACCACCGTAGTAACAGAAAACTCCGTCTTTTTCCACAAATCCTAGGATGTACGTTGTATGAACCTCGTGACCATCGACAATTTTCTTATAAGTCTCTATATCGTAGTGAATTACGTCGGGATTTAGCCCTTTATTCTTCATTGTCCTCCGGATCAAATACCTACCCGTTTTCTGTATTACTGCCTGATAATAACCAGATTTGTTATCCTTGCACTTGTGCTTTTTCTTATATCGAGTACCGCAACAAGAGCAAACAACCGAGCAAGTATGCTTTTCCCCAAAATACGTATCGCCACAAGATCCACAATTCTTCTTTTCTTGCTCGATAATAAGACTGTAATGACCCCTGGCTAGTTCTACGTTGGTGAGATGCTCTTTGTTATGATGCTCTTTTGTCTCTTCAAAGAATAAACCGACAGGTATCTGGTACCTTCTTATTATGTCCCACGCTCCTGGGAATGGGATCAGCGTTTTAGGGGCCAAACCATATCCCCTTCGTATCTCATCACAGAAAATGATTGTAGGAATAAAATCTGGTTTTATTTTTTGCAAGCACCGGAAAAAACAGTTATTATTGGTCGATAATGGGCGTTTCCTTTTAACCCCATCTACTTTCGTCTCCGAATAATCCCTATTCCAGCATCTGGATGGTCTCACCACTTTTATTTTAATTCCTATGATCCTCATTTGGAGGCAGAGAAAGGTTTACGTACTGCTGATAAAGTGCGACAAAATTAACAAACTCCCTTATAAGAAACGAGTTCATACTCTTGGTGGTATTATATTTGTAACTTGGTGTGCTACCAGGATAGACAAATTTTACTAGTACGTCAGTGGCATCAGTAAACCCGTCTGAAACGGCGTGATCCAGTCTTTCTTTTATTAACCTCGATATCACCCCTACCTCATCACTAGTTAGTGCCCCATCCTCTTCTTGGGGGTAACTAATAGTGTACGTTCTAATTACTTTCTTTTCGTTATAATTCATATTTGTAACTTTTGAATGATTTTTTATTCTACAAATCCACAGAGTTAATATGGTACTTTTTGGCCGAAATACAAAGGAGTTTGTTACATATCTCACAGTAAAATTTGTTGGAGGCGTAATATTTCTTTTGATGTTCATTGTGGGCTTGTTTTCTTTCGATATCTGTCTATCTCACAGTAAAATTTGTTGGAGGCGTAATATTTCTTTTGATGTTCATTGTGGGCTTGTTTTCTTTCGATATCTGTCTCATATAGTATTATTCTTCCCATTTTTATAGTATAATTTTAATGTACAATAAGCGATTAATTCTTTTTTGGATCCGGTTGATCCCCTTGCCCAATATTTTCCCAACTTTTGATGCGACACTTTCGTCGGCATACCTTTTTATTTCTTTAATCAATGCACCTGTTTTTGCAACTGTTGTTTTCGTTGGTGCTATTTTGTCTGCTACGTACTCTCTCCCTTTTTCACCAAGTATTTTACTCCAAGTGTCTAATGCTGCAATGGCAGATTTCTTTATTGTCTCTTTTGCCAGTTGCTTTGCAGCAGTACTAAATAGACCACCACCTATTTGTTCTCTCGTTACCGGGTCAACAAAAACATACACTCCTAACTCCTTACTACATACTTTTCTCATTTTTTCTTACGGTTTATATTTCTCTCAGAATAAAAGTAAAACTGGTGTCAACACCATTCAGGTCTATATTTCTGCCGTCTACGTCGGTCACCCAAACACGAATCGAGTCAATCCTTGTCTTATTCACTCTCGAATATCCTATGTGGTACGGTGTTCTCTCGAGCGGGTAACTACGAGTTAGATTTGCAGTACTAAAGACGTAGATTACGTCACCCGACTTACCGTCTACAACGGAACTAGTGATCAAATCGCAATGAATATAAATACTATCTATCCGGTTAGTGATATTGGGTAATTTGTTTCCGTATTCCGTCTCCTTTACTATTTTTTTTATCGAACCCGATTAACTCGGCAAAGTTCCCATCTCTCTAGTTGTGTATTTTCCTGTAGTGTGATTAGCACCTTAAAGCTCGTCAGGTCAAAGTCCAGCTTAATTGGACTGTCTTCGACTTTGTCGTTTACCGATAGAAATTCCGCTATATAAGAGGACATGTCCCCGTAGCTGTAGTTACCATCGGCAAACGACAATTCATTGAATGTACTCCCAGAATCAAGACTATACTTTATTTTCTTGTTACCATAGAACTCAGAAATATTATACCAACTGTAAGTCATACTATTTATTTGGGATTGGCCGAAGGCATACTGCCTATTCTTATCTAGTACCAAGGGTTCTTCGAACTGGGTCACAGAATCAGAAGGGGTGTTTTCCCTTTTCTTGCCGCATAACTAGAAAGTGTTATCTTTTGATCCATTTTTTATTACTCAAAATATTTTCTATAAATCCCTTCATGCTGATCTTCCGTTATATCCCCATTCTCCAGAAAAGTGTCCAGAATGGACATTCCTTCGTTTACTAGTTCGTCACTGGCATTGCCAGACTCGATACCAGCAATCAGAAGCTCTAGCCGATCTACAAGACTAGTCGCGCCACACAAAATATTCTTGTATTTGCCACTTGTCTTTACCAGAGGGTGTGATGAAAGAGTGACTAGTTTTCTAAATATCCGCTTTGCAGAATCAGAATATGCTTTTTTGGGATTGTACCTCTTTGTCACTAGGTCGACCAAGTCGTCGTCCACCCTTTCGTCTACTACTTGTTGTCCTTTATTGTCTAGTCCGTACAACCTATTATATTCGAGAAGCTGTTCCAAATCCAGCAGTAGATCAGAAAAGGAGCCGGTAGTGTCTATTTTGTACGACCCTTTGGATGCCAGTCCTTTCCCAATTTTCCCCTGCAATTTCTGGTAATACTTTTTATTTTTGTCCTGGAGATATTTGATATCTTGTGGAAATTGCGCCCCGGATTTCATTACTCCCAGCGACACATTCATACCCTTTGCCCTACTGATCTTGTCTTCGTTATCCAGGTAATCTTAATTTTCTAGTTGTTCCTCGGCATCATACTTACTGATATTCACGCCACCTGCTTCCTTTTCGACTATCTTCGGTTCCTCCGGATTTCATTTTTCCCAGCGACACATTCATACCCTTTGCCCTACTGATCTTGTCTTCG
>MJUU01045030.1:315759-341544 GCA_002080025.1 Modiolus philippinarum
GAGGAACAGGAAGATCCATAATATTAGGCACGGGTACTAGTTGACCAACTTGTGGTGTTACCCTTGTTTCTGGTATTTTTTCTATTGCTTTCGTTACTGGTTCAAAGAATTCCTTGAGTCTACCCGACCGTACACTTTTTTATTAATTTTTCTTCTTCCTTCTTTTTGAAGTCCTGTACCGCTTTCTCTGCTTTTGACTTCTTTTGAGCTTGATCCTTTAGTTCGTCCAACATTTTATCCTTCCTTTTATAAAAGATAAGTAATATAAATGGGTATATTGAATGAAATATCTCAGACGGTGTCAGGAGGTCCGGTAGGACAAACGGAGACTAATTTTGATGTAGTGCTAAGTAAGTATGCGAGCAAGACTCAGTTAGATAGAGTGAGTAGAGGGTGTTTCCGTAAAGGACAAGATTTGGATATGGGTGGGCACAAAATCATAGGTCTTTCACACGGTTCCGGCAACGACCACGTAGCAACAATAAAGCAAATAAGCGATACTTTCTTTCCTGAGGTAGCGCGTTAAGACCTGGACATGAATAAGAAGTATATTAGGGGACTCGAGACCGACCTGTGCGGTAAAAAAGAAGTCGCTGCAGCAGAAAATAGACACACAGAAACGGAACTTTGCAGCGGAGTTAATTAAATTGGAAAACGTCTTGGCTAGTAAGGCTTTTGTTGCTGCAAGTGAACGAGAACTAAGAAAAGACTTGCACAGACAGTTTCTAAGACCAATTCACCTATCACAACTTGAGAAAAAAATAAGTGCAATACCAAACCCTGTTTATACTAAGACTGAGGTAGACGCCAAATTTGATGCACTAGCCGAATATGAGGGTTTTACAAAAAGTGAAATAGATACTAAAATTCAGGATAACAAGAGAGGATTAAGGAGATTTTTCGATAAAACAGGAGGAAAGGAGTACGAGAAAAAGAAAGCTGCATCATTTCTTGCAAGAGTGAAACCCGGATATTATGATTTGTCCACGAATGTAAAAGTCAAGTGGTTGTCGGACGAATCCTATAACAACGGTGATATAGAGGAGGATCTCGACAACTGGAAACTAACCCTAAACCCGACGGATGAAACTCTTTATTTGTTTGGTGCGCATCTAATATTTGGGGCGCCAGAAGAGCGCGTATCTACTAACCAAATTAAGATCATGTTGAAAATAGATCAATTGAGCACATCAAAGGAAATATCTTTCACAAGAGTAAGAACAGATAATAACGACGAGATAACACTTTTTCATATCGAGAAAATAAGAAATAGCGCTACTTGTTCATTTCTTTTTAACCATGGTAGTTACGGGGGAGTCTTTCCATTAGTTATGAAATTTAGCGAGAAGAGTAGGATTGCGGTGGTCGAATTACAGAAACCCACTCATTCGTTGTTCCGATTCCTACAGAGTATTGGGAAAGATATTCAATATTCTATCCGTGATTACGGTTCTGAACTAGATTTCTCAGAAGAAGGAATTGCCGGTATTATCTATACTAACGGCGAAACTACTGAATACAGAATAATTAGAGAGCGTGACGTTATAGGTCTATTTCAAAAAAAGATAATCGCCAATATCGACATAGAACTAAATGGTAAAGCGTGTTCCATAGAGTGTCGTACTTGGAATGATTTTGGAAGTGAAATTCGTCAGTCTGTAACGAACCCAAGACAATGGAAAAAAGAGTATTCCGTTGATATTTCTAATGGGGCTCAAGAAGTTAAGTTTCAAATGGGTTATATTGCTAAATATGTGATGATTAGTATAAGAGGAAACACAGGTTATCGGGTAAGAAAATTTAGTCTAATCCCGGAGGAACAATACCAACATGTATATCTAAGTTCTCCGGTTAACACAACACCATACACTTTTAGTTACTCTCTGGGCGGTCTATTCGGTATGTCTACGTACCCTATTGCTCCTCGTGTAACTCCGATACCGATCGGGCTTCCAGACAACAACTTGACTATTGATAAACCATTTGAAATCAAAGGGAAGATCTTACACTCACCCGGGAATGGGTTTCAGCAGTGGATAAAATTCAAGGATAAGTGTACACCCACATTTACTGTCCGTTTGTGCATCGGAGTATGAGACAAGATACTCCTCCGTACATCTCATGTTACAAAAAAAGGATGACACCAATAACTAGCACCGAAATTCTAGAGACCAGGAAATCCATCGGTGGTTATAATCAATTTGAGATAAAAATGAGTTAGACGTTTGAAAAGAACGACGAAATATTCTTTGGAGTTATAGCCCCAACCGGAATCGTTTGGCTAGTTTCTTCAATGACCTCACTAAATGTCATTGAAGTCGAAATTAAGTTTTAGTGTAATTTATATGATAAAAATCAGTTTAAAAAGATGAATAGGGATAAATCAGTGATATCTTTAGGAGAACTGCCAAACGGATTTTACGAAATACTTGATGTTCAAGAGGAAGAGAAGATCGTACATTTATACCATCCTCTTAGCGGAATATACGTTAGAGTGCGGGTGTCCGAAGAGTTACTGGAATTACTAAAGACTATCTTAGAGACTGCAAGTCCGACATCGGAATCCAGGAGTTAAAGTCGTTTGAATACCATTGAAGTCGAAATTAAGTTTTAGTGTACTTTATATCATAAAAATCAGTTAAAAAAGATGAATAGTGATAAATCAGTGATACCTTTGGAAGAACTGCCAAGCGGAGTTTTCGAAATACTTGATCTTCAAGAGGAAGAGAGGATCGTACAAATGTACGATAGCGGAATAAACTTTAGAGTGCGGGTGCCCGAAGAGTTACTGGAATTACTAAAGACTCGAGAAGTATTCGTTTGGTGGAACGATGAATAGAGACTATCTTAGAGACTGCAAGTCCGACATCGGAATCAGGAGTTAAAGTCGTTTGAATACCCTTTCCATTTAACAAATACTCTTCTATTTTTGTGATCCCGTCTGATAATCTTTTCTATTCTGTATGTCTCTTGGTCTGTCTTCTGGAGTTCTTGTTCGTATAAGCTTCCTTCTATTGGCTGGTTATTCAAGTCCGTGATCTTGTAAGTTATTGGTTCTGTGTACTGGATCGTCGAAATAGTAAATACCTCTTCGGTCCAGTTGGGTGTATAACCCTTTTCAAACGTGCCTTTCTTTTTAGATATTCTGACCTTGTCGTCTAGTTTGAATTTTGGGGTCTTTCGACTCTTAGTTTCCTTCGTATCTGGGTAAACGAGGGGTTTGCTTGCTTCTACTGGTTTCATTTTGATTGACGAGTGCTTCGTGTTATTGTACTGCTCTACTAATTCTGGAAGTACTGAAATATAATTATTGTAGGTGTTATTGGCGGAAAAGTAGCGAAACATCTCACCTTTGAGTGTGCGATTGAAGCGCTCTATCACTACAGCCTTTCCCTGATTGAAAGTGTGGTACATTCTTATTTTGTAGCTTTCTAGGAGTTTCTTAAACTTCTGGTTGTAAAACTCTTATCCCTGATCGACCCATAGTAATTCTGGAGTTCTTCCCTCTTTAAGAATACTCTCGAATCCAATAGTCACTTCTTGTCCTGTCTTTGATTTTAGTGGAACGCTCCAAGCTTATTTGCTTAATACGTCAATCACATTTAGTAAGTATTTGTACCCCTTGTTATTTCTGAAATAAGCTTGCATGTCTACGAGATCTGCACTCCGGGTGTCATCGACATGTGATACTCTTACTTGTCTGAGAGGGAACTTTCTTTTTGCTTGCTTATGTAGTTCTTCTGCTAGTTTGTCTGTCCACTTTATTTTCTCCTTTTTTTTTACACCGAGTCCCAGTTTGCTTTTTGCTCCTATTACACCCTGAACTATCTCTTTGTTTACAGATTCACCGACTGATGATGGTTTTACTTGTTTTAAGTCAGACATCATCTTCTTGTCGCATTTCTGTTTGTCGTGCTGTGCATCATAACAAAGATCATGACTCCTACAAACCCTATCTAATTTGTTCTAGGTGGGTAAGTCCATTGTGCTGTAAGGCCCACAGTAATTCGTTCCTGGGAGAGTAATTCCGCCCTTTGGTACCATAGGTTTGATGGCCTTGTGTATGTCAAGTCTACCTCCGGCGGTGCCACGCACAAACTTGGTTTTCGTGATTATGCAGCTGGCACACGTGCTGTATTCTATGAACTTACCGTTGGATAATTGTACGAGCCTTGGAGAAAGAGACTCTGTGACTTTTTGCTCTTTTACGAAGTAGCTCCTCATTTTTGAAGTACTCTTTTAATAGTATTTCATTTTTTATTGTATCCGTCGGACTAAGGTCTTTGTATATTATGTCGTAGATCTCCTTCTCTTGTGCTTCTCGTAGAAAGAATAGACAGAAGTAGCCACATAGAACACTTAGTTTGTGTTGGTACTGGATTGTGTTACGTCTGTATTTACCTTTTATATAGTCAATAAATTCTTGTGGTGGTGAAAGACCATAACTATCAAAGTAAATATTCCTCTTATTACGAAAGTCCCAACACACCCAATGAGTCCCAATGAATACCACACTCATTCTTGTTTGGTCTGATTGGTAGATTGTCCCTACTATAAACCCCTCTGAAAGAGGTAATACGTAGTTTATCAACCCAGTCTAAAATATCAAAGTCAGTTAGCGGTTCAAGCGTCTTTTTTTTTGCATGACGTAGGGTCTGGGTACGCTGTCTACTTGTAGTCCTCTACCAGATGGGCGTTCAACTTGTAGTCCTTTCCCCATTACGCCGGCCAGCAATGGCACTGCCAAACTGGCTAACATACCAAGGTCTGTTGTCTTTTTGTAATTCTAAGACCAGTTCCTGATTTCTTTTTGAGTGCTGACTGCAATTGCTCTTTCTGTGTTTTTGTTAGGTGGTCAACGTAGGGTTTTTGTAAGAGGTGATTTTGTTGTGTGGTACGTCTGCTGTTACCCCACTACCAAGCACCTTTTTCACCCCGGTTTCAGCTAGAGCGGAGGCCGCTCCGATGCCAAGGGCAGGTAATAGTTTGGATGCCACTGTCTTTATGACCGGAAGTGCAAGTTTAGCGAGTGCTTCAAGAAAACCTCCATTTTGTGATTGTTTTGTCATTTGTGTCTTTGAAATTCTTATGTGAACCCCAGTACCAGAGGCCTTTGCTTTCTGTATTTTTTTCATTTGTGTTTGTGTTAGCGCCATAGGAAAGTCCCTTGTTAATTGGTTGTTTGTTAGTCTTAATGTTAGAGAAGATATGTTTTTGTATGCTTTAGCTAAATTCTTTCTCTGACCTTCGGATAAACCAAGACTATAGTTAACGTATTTACTCATTTTTTAATACCTTAGATAATTACTATATCATTTCCAATTGTGTCCAAAATTATATCTTCTTCGTTCAGTACAAGGGCAAAAATTCGGTAGGGAGCAGCTGGGGGAATGTTCAGTCTGTAATGCAGCGTCAGGGTTGTGATCTCCATACTCATCGATTCGTCTGCGTAAGTCAAATCAAAATAGATTAGTCCGTATAGGGAGCCAAAGTTGATAAGGGTAAGCATGTTCCCGGTGTCATAGTCGTTGCTTGCATTGGGTTTAAAATTACAGACATCTCTGAAAATTCTTTGATTTGAGTCGAGCTATATCCCGTTTCCGGGTAAAAGATACCAGAACCAACTTCTAATCTGGCTGTCAGGAGGGTATAATTTGTGTTTGCTGCATTTACTTTAAAAGTGTCGAGTAACAGAGGATTTTGGAGTTGGTCGTTGTGCTTTCCATTTCTTTGTAAGAATATGATTACGTGTTTTGGGTGTTTTATTCCTGTTGTAATGCGGTACGACCCTTCAGCAGATTGACAAGAGCAACTGGTGTGAATGGATTCTCTTAGGTATGTCCACCGCCTCGGTTTCATGTAATTCTGAAGTACGGTCGACAGACCGACAGAATTCAGTTTTAGTCTGGGGATCCAAAGTTCAAAGTGTGTAATTACAACTCTACCGTCATCAGCACCAGCGGCCTTGAACAGCAAGTAATTGTCGTTGTTTATTTCTACGGTTATTCCCATCTGTGCTGGGGGTAAAAGATTTTGTTCTAGTGATTGGAAGAATGAAAATCTGTTCAGTGGTATTTCTGCTGTTACCTCTGCATGTGCATTTGTGAGCACGGTTCTCGCCTTAAACCCTGAATTGTCATCAGTAGTTGCAACATTATCCGGGTGAATAAAGCTGTTTTTGCCTAGACTACTCACATATCCGTCTGAAAGTGTGAGTAGTGATTTGACGTGATTTGCAAGTGATAGGTTGTTGCAGTCGTACACTATTTTTCCATTTTGTCTGACTGTCATTTGACTGAGAACATTGGTTACATCTGAAATAACAGATACTGTGTCATTATCTGGTGCTATTCCATCAGCTAGTTTATCTACTTTGAACTTGATCAAAAATACCCATTGTACCAGTCATAAAACGAAGCCCTATCGTTTATGCTAAATTTGTAATCCGTTTTGACTTGTGCTTGTCCATTTGGGGGAGTTCCTATGGGAGTGTCTAGTAAAAAGTTACAATACTCAAACCGATCGCAGAACTGTGTTCCTCTAAACATTTTTTCTTACTAGATTAGTATTTCTTTCTTATATAAAAATATGGCAGAGTTTAGAAGTCGTGCTTTGGACAGCTCGAAGCAAGATTTGTGTTCGGAAGTCCGGACATGTGAAAAGAAACTAGAAAAAACAAACGAACAGCCAACATTGTGTCATCTGCGCTTACCATTTGTACTAGATTAAATGTTATTACAACTGGCTCTGCAGTCGGTATTTCGGCCTCATGTATTGGCATAATAGCTGGTGCTCCGTTGAGTTCGTTGGCTGTGATAAATTCTATTACTATTCTTATTTTAAATGCTTTTTCCAACAGAAAGAAAAAACGACAAAAACAATTGGAGAAAAAACTTGCTTTGGCAAGAGAGTTTAAGTTTAAGGTTGCAAACGAAATAAGTCAGGCTTTAAAAGATGAGAAAATTTCTGGAGAAGAATTTGAAGGTATTTTAAATATTATGAATACTTTTTACAAGGAAAACAAAAAATAGGTGAGATTAAAACTCCGCTGCAAAAAATGAAGAATGTTCAAAATTTGTTACTTAAAAGTTTGGTCGAATTTTTTTATTTTCTTATAGTGCTTTCTGCTGCTGTTAATGAGGTGAATAAAAACCATGGTGTTGTTTTAGGTATATTTGATGGGAGTGCTTAAAACAGAGTCTTAAGTGTTGGAGAAAAAAATGTGAGCAAAACCTACACATTTTTTTTTTGTTATATACTTCTGGATTGCTTAAAGCAGAGTCTTAAGTGTTGGAGAAAAAAAATATGAGCAAAACCTACACATTTTTTTTTGTTATATACTTCTGGATTGCTTAAAGCAGAGTCTTAAATGTTGGAGAAAAAAAAATATGAGCAAAACCTACACATTTTTTTTTTGTTATATACTTCTGGATTGCTTAAAGCAGAGTCTTAAGTGTTGGAGAAAAAAAAACGTGAGCAAAACCTACACGTTTTTTTTTTGCAAAACCTACACATTTTTTTTTGCAAAACCTACACATTTTTTTTGCAAAACCTACACATTTTTTTTTTGCAAAACCTACACATTTATTTATTATATACTACTAACCCATATCTAGTTGTTCTTACCCTAGGTATGTCGACAGTCCTAGAGTATTTAAAGGAACAATTTTTGATATTCAACAAATCATTAAGAACAAGAAAATGTGTCTAACAGACACAATGCCCGCCTCACAACTGTTTTGAACAATGCTATATTTCGTGATCAGTAAAGCATGAAGTTGATAGGATGGATATATTTTTATTATGATTTTTGTTTAATTATACCCTAATGGGTATTTAATTCAAAGGGTGTTTAATGATAATAGCATACATCCTTCACAGAAAAGAAATAAACCTCAAACTATCCCCCTGTTTTCTGTTATCAGTGAAGCATGAAGTTGGTGGCACGGGTAAATATTTGTTAGGTTTTTTTTATTTTTTTTATTTTTTTATTTTTTATTTTTTTTTATTATTTTTTTTTTTTTGTTGTTGTTGTTGTTGTGTTTTTTTTTTAAGTTATATCCTAATGTGTATTTATATAAAGTTTCATAATAAAAACATTCATCCGTCACAGAAAAGAAACTTAAACCTGAGGTTAAATCTCGTACCATCCCCCTTTTTCAAAGATCAGTGAAGCATGAAGTTGGCAGTAAGGGTAATTTTTTACTATGATTTTTGTTGAATTATACCCTAATGTGTATTCATACAAAGTTCCATATTAATAGCATACATCCATCACAGAAAAAAAAAACTTCGACCTAAAGGTAAACCTCATACTACCCCCTTTTTTCCCAGATTAGTGAAGCATGAAGTTGGTAACATGGATAAATTTTAATTCTGATTTTTGTTTAATTATACCCTAATGTGTATTTATACAAAGTTTCATGATAATAGCATACATCCTTCACAGAAAAAAAAACTTAAACCTGAGGGTAAACCTAGCTTGGGACGAACGGACGGACAGACAGACCCGAACACTTTATGCCCCCCCCCCCTACTATCATAGGCGGAGCATAAAAACTGGAGAGTGACCATCTATAATTTTATAGGACTGTAAAGCTAAAAATCTTAAACGTCTCAATTTCAAAGATGGCTAATTATATCTTTCTAGTATTTCTTCATAGCTGCTGTTATAATCATTATATTTAAACTTTAAAGCTCTTTCTTGTTTTTGTATTTGACTCTCCACAAAAATGCCACACTAGTGGACAATAATTAAAATTTGACAATATAAAGGAATAGTATATGGTAAGTTTGCTAAGCCGATTTAGATAAGGTCCAATTCTTTTAAGTACATTTAGTTGTTGAGATGCTTTTTTACAGATATTCGAAATATGTGAATTAAATTTTAAACGAAAATCCAATGTAACCCCCCAACAATTTGACTTCCTCATCACATGAGATTATGTTCCCCATGCAGATTAAAAGATAAATTCTGATCTCTAGTTTTTTTTTTCCTATAGAAATTGCTTGGAACTTATCTGGATTGGCCTGCTTTTGGTTATCATGAAACCACTTTACTAAAATTTTGCTCTCTGACTCTAAAATATTAACTTAATTTTCTTCACTTGAATCGGCATATGATAAACGAAGAAAATTTAGTTGATATATTAGGGTCAGAGAGCAAAATTTGACACGGCAAGTGTTTTTCATCCTGAACACATCCTGAACAAAGTTCCACTCTTGGCTTCCTGCGGCGAAACTTACAACATTGCCCAAGAGATAGCCGGAAATCAGCATACATAGCATTAGTCAGATCCATCATGGAATATGGGTCAGTCATTTGGGACCCATACGCCAAAAATGAAATCGATAAATTAGAAAATATACAACGACGAGGGGCAAGGTTTATCACCAAAGATTATAAATCAAGAGAGGATGGCTGTATCACCAAAATGTTACAAGAACTGGAATTACCATCACTTCAGTCTAGAAGACAACAACAACGTCTGATATTTTTCTACAAAGTGTTCGAGGGACAGATACCAGCTATACCAAATGAGGAATATATAACTCCACAAAAACCCAAAAGACAACTCAGAGCTAGAAAATATAGAGATCACGAAACGCACAACATCATTGACAACCAAGTAAGAAATAACACAAAGGCAGTGGTCGTACCATCAGAAAAAACAGAACAATACAAAAACTCTCTGTTTGTGAAAACTGCAATAGACTGGAACCACCTAGAGGATAACATTGTATGTGCTAGTTCCACGGAATGCTTTAAGTCTGCGCTAGCAGCTACGCGCGACTAAACGGGCCATTCTCCTGTCTCATCAAAGCTCACTGGGGATCCTAAGACGTATTCTTACAGCTACAGATAAAACTGTTCATATTTAGATTACCATGTCATTGTTTACCGTGACACTGCGCTAATTTTATTGTAATTAAAATGTATTCAGGGTTTAAGTTGTGTATTGTTAGCCAACCGTAAGAGTGATAACCGGAAGAGAAGATTTAGATTGGAGAGTTCAAATCAATAAAAGATAACAACACTGTTTGAAAAGGGCTATATAGCCCCTTTCAAAAAGTGTTGTTATCTTTTCCTGAATTTGAACTCTCCAGTCAAATGGAGGTACAAATACTCTTCGCTTACGGTTATCACTCGCGTGGTTGGCTAACAATGCACAATTTAAACCCTGCCATACATTTTAATTCTAACAAAGTTAGTGCAGTGTCACAGTAAACAATGACATGATAATCTAAATATGAACAGTTTTATGAACTGAGTTCAGGATGAACAACAGTTGCCGTGTTGGGTTGATGACCGGAACTGTTTATTTGTATTTAAATGCAGAAACAGGAAGGCCGTCCAAATGAATTTTTGAAAAGGCTTATCTAGGTCTATTCAGCTTCTAAATTTTTACCTGTGGGCCCTTTTGGTTGGCAAGAAATCGTAATTATTAATAAGGGTAATAAAAATGTCATTTTCAATTGACTGGTATGGAATTGTTTTTAAGAGGTAATTTGATAATTTATTTTGATCTGAATTGAAGAATTAATGAATGAAACAGGGTTGAGAGTCAGCAACAGAATAAACTCTAACAAAATAGTATTCCAAAGAGCAAATTTGAATATAAGGAAACACTCATTTGGTGTACAAATAGCCAAATACTGGAATAAATTACCAGACAAAGTAATAAACGCACCATCTTTAAACTCCTTCAAAAACGGATTGAACACTGGAAAAGTCAAGACTTGTACTATGACAACTATAGAGTGGGAATAAACTTTGACCGTCACGTGACAAAATCTAAGTAATATAATCGAAGAATCTGGCGAAGAGGATCTATAAGTCCTGTGCTGGAAAATCACCATAAGTAACCATATTTTACAGTTTAACAGGAGATAAAAAATTTCGAAATTTGATTATTTTTATTTGATTTAATCAGAGACTACAGACATATCTATATGTCTCTGATCTAATTGACGTATAACGCATTCAAAATTTTCACAATTTTCAATATTTTAAAATACACATTTCAAATTATTTAGAAGAAATATTAATTTAGAAAAAGTAAATCGGGAGAAAAAAATATGAAAAATCTCGAGTTTTATTAGGCATCTTTAAGATAAAAAATAGGACTAGTATGTAAAAAAAAATTATTTAAAAATTCTATCCCATTACAATATAATTCAATTTTTTTTGTTGAAATTCAATTTTGCCAACCAAAAAAATTATTTTGTGACATCAGTCACTGACGATTTATGTCCCAAACAAATCCCGTACAAAGAGCCAGCGCCAGTACATCGATCCCATAGTTCATTTCAATCACGTGACCACGAAGAACCACTTGTCGCCATGATGCATGCAGCAAGAAGGGCATGTGTGGGGATAGTTAAGGCTACTAAACATAGCCTTACTTCCCCTGCAGTTTCAGCTACAGCTACAAGAGCCCTTCCCACATATTTTAACACACGTAAGATTGAGTTCCATTAATTGACATGCACTAATTCCAAGCGAAATAGTCGTCCCAAATTTGCCGGTGACAACTGACTTGCAGTCAGTTCTCGCCCTTGATAGAGGTTAATCGTTGGTTCTGAACGATTTATAATACCAGAAACGTTAATTTCTGTTTCAAAAATACCTTTGAACTTGAGAGGACTTATTGCAATGCAGATATGGTTAATTTATGTACTCTTTTTTAATGAAATTAGTTGACCTTGAGCAGGACGCAGGACTACTTGCCAACGAGGTGCACCCCCCTTAAATTGAATAGAATAAGTATATTTTGAAACATCATTTGAAATTGACAAACAGATTCTCAATCAAACATACAGACACTTTATTGGGATATCAAGTTTTAAGAGGTTTTATCATGTGTCACTTGCTAGGGACTCCAAGAGAAAAATATGCAATCAGTCACAGGAGAAGAAAATTTTATTAATGTTTCATTTCAAGTTAAAATATGAAGCCCCTCACATTGAAGTTTCACATACGTAGTGAGTGCAACTTGCAAATCTCAAATTTTCATTTCAACACTTTTGCACCATATCGGACATTACCATTCAATTGCCTACATGTTCTTATACTACAAGTCGTGTACCAGTTTTATCCATTTACACACTGTGATATAGGCTTATTTGCCGTGACGTCACAACCTCGAAATTTTTACCTGTGGAGCCTTTTGGCTGGCAAGAAATTGTAATTATTAATTAGGGTCATAAAAATGTCATTTTCAATTAACTTGTATGGATTTGTTTTTAAAGGTAATTTGATAATTTCTTTTGGTCTGAATTGAAGACATTTTACAGTTTAACAGGATATAAAAAAAAATCGATATTTGATTATTTTTATTTGATCTAACTGACTTATTTGTAAAGTATTCAAATTTTTGACAATTTCCAAATATTTGAAATACACATTTCAAATTATTCAAAGGAAATTTAGAAAAAGTGAATCTGTAATAACAATATGAAAATGTTGAGGTTTATTATGCATTTTACAGATCCAAAATCGGACTAGTATGTAAAAAGTTATTTACAAAATAAAATTCTGTCCCTTTGTTATACAATGATATTTATTGCCGAGATACAATTTTGCCAACCAAAAAATTGATTTTGTGACGTCACTGATTGGATTCGCGAACAAGCCTATTGCAATTGATCTTATAAGTTAGTGTTCTCCCCAGCTTTCAAAAAGAGCATGTTGCTTCAGTTCAAAAAGGGCACTTTTAACGCGTACAACATGGTTAAAAGGGCACATATTGAATGCGGAAGACAAAGTAAAAAGGGCAACATTTTAACACAAATGGGGTGGTTCGGTATGACCTGTTTTTGGCTCCAGAAATTGAGGAATTTTCAAATATTGATATAACATACCATAATTCATCATAAGAAAAGTACAAATGCTGCTTTATAAAACTTCTGGTATATTTTTACATTTGAGCATGCATGTGCTAATTGCTGACGTCACAAACACGAGCTTAATTCCAAAAATATTGAAAATTTCACTATTTCTGTGCAATTTTATATGGTTTTCGTTAAAATTAGTATTGGCTGCATTCATGTTTAATCAAAATATTTATATATGTGATGTTACTAACAAATATACACAACATATTAAAAAATTAGTTTAAATACGGATGCAGACACTATTAACGGAGCCAAAAACCAGGTAAAATACTGCGATTTTTGACAAATTTGTTAAAATTCATGATTTTAGGCTGAGTTTGAGCAGCTGCAGGATTCTAATAAGTTATGTTTTGACAAAAAATTGATTGAATCAATATAATATGACACTATACTTTGTAAAAGTGGTGATATATCTGAACTCGCCTGTTGTTAAATTTTGGGACCAAAAATGGGCCATACCGAACCTACTCTTTTGTTTTAAATATTTTGAAAGGTATTTCCAATAAAAATCACCAGTGTTTTATCATGTATACATACAAATATAAAACATCTGACATACAAATAATTACATTTGTACATAAAAACTTTTATAAATATATGAAGTCTGCATGATATTTATATGATCTTATATGTCCATTCAAGCACTTAATTTTAACCCTGTTGAAATTGGAGAGGAAACATCAGTTTTAAATTTTAGTATTGTTATAAGATATGTTCAGAACTTCTGCTATCTCCTCTCCCTTAGGGAAAAAGATTTTATGGTAAAAAATTAGGAACATGTTAACAGCAAAGTTTCATTGTATAAGTTTCCCTTGGTGTCTCCTGCAGATAAATGACCTTTTTTTAAGATAATTTATTTTTCATATAAATACTCTTAATTGTTTATATGGTCTTGTTTATCTACATTTGACACGAGGAGGAATGCAATAGATTGCATCTCCAAGAGCACCGTCCCTTGGTGTCTCTTGTAGCTGCACAACCCCATGACAGTTATTGTAATTTGGTCTGCGGTGTTGTTTAATAGATATTTATTTTTATGTAATATACTTTAAGTATCGGTATATACGTATAATCCCAGAAAGGCTGTCTTGAGTTACCCGGGTTCCAATGCTGTACCGGGTCAATATACATTTTTTGATAGATGTCATGGAAAATATAACATGGCTAATTGATGTTATAATGCACATTAATTTTTTCAATCTGTTCTCCATGTTGCTCAAACTAGTATGTATGTTTGTATGTATGTTTTTATCATGTGTGTTTTGTGTCATTGACTCATTGCCCCCTGTGGGTCCATGATTGGTACAATAAAATATTTGATTTGACTTAATTTGATTATAAGTATTTTATTGTTCAACAGATCAACATAGGTATAAAACAAAAATTTAATTTGCAATTATTTATATATTATTGGGCAAGGTTCAATATAATTTCTTTAAAGAGGTTAAAACTTTTATTTTATAAGAATTAATTTTAACAATTTCTAATAAAAAGTAACAGTCAAAAGCCTCTTTAAGCAGTCAGGGGACAGACTGGAGTAAGTCTTATTATTTTAGACTTCTTCAAGTCTGGAATTATAGGTTTTGTCGAGCAATTTTGACCTGAACAAGTCTAAAATTGATCAGACTTGTACAAGTCTTGGAGAAATTACCATTTTTAGCTCAGCTGGCCAAAGGCCATGTGAGCTTTTGCCATCACTTGGCGTCCATCGTCCGTCCGTTAACTTTTATTCAAAGATCTTTTCCTCTGAAATCACTGGGCCAATACTAACCAAACTTGGCCTGAATCATCACCAGTGTATGCTCTTTTAAGTTTGTGATTTTTATGTCCGTAGACCAAACAATATGGCCGCTGTTACTAAAAATAGAACATAGGGGTAAATAGCTGTGTTTTGCAAATTACTCGAAAACCATTACAGATATCAAAATTCTGTCATATAGAGTAAAAATGATCAGCATGATGAGATCTACCTGCCCTGCAATTTTGGAGAATATCCGTTTACCCGTCTTGGAGTTATTGCCCCTTTTCCGTAATTTTCAGTTATTCGTTACATCTGGTCTTATATATTGAAATTGATAGAAGATAGAAGTGAAGTTTGTATAACAAAAATGGTCAGCATAGTAAGATCTACATGTCTTGCAATTTTGAAGAAAATCTGACAACCCTAATAGTTATTGCCACTTTTTCTTTGAATTTTCACAAATTTTGTCTCGCCCGCAACGAAAAGTTGCGGAGGCGAGACTTAGGGATAGCATCTCCGGCGGCGGCGGCATCAACAATTTGTAAACTATTGTGAATTTACAAGCTTATGTTAGTTGTAGGTCCATAGTATTTGATGTGCAGCTGCATCCTTATAGGTACTACTCAAATCCCTACTTAGATTATGGTCCTGGCCCCTTAGTTACGCATGAACGATCACATTAAGTTTTTAGCAAGCAGTTTGTACAGCCTATACCAGTAGTCCTAGGCACTTGATATTTGACATGCAGTTGTGTCTTGTGGAGTACATACCGATTCCACGCCCAGATGTTGGGCCTGGCCCCTTCTTCATGCATGAGTGATCACATCATTTTTTTCCAGGGAAATTGTAAACACAGTTTAAGATTATATTTTATTATTATTGCTGCTGCAGTAAATCAATGTGCAAATTAAGGCGATGCAGGGGCGGGCGAGACATATCCTGTGTCCACAGTTTATTTAACGTTTTTACTTTTATTATGCCCCCTTGAATGGAAGATTCGGGGGGCATATAGTTTTTGGTCTGTCTGTTCACAAAAAACTTTAACATTGGGTATATCGTTTGAATGGTAAGTGATAGGGCTCTCATATTTTGCATGTGTATTCCTTGTGGTAAGACCTTTCAAACAATACCAAAATTTTGGACCTCGTGACCTTGACCTTGACATGTGATGAACTTTTTGAAAAAAATATTTAACTTTAACATTGGGTATATCTTTTGAATGGTAAGTGATATGGCTTTCATATTTTGCATGTGCATTCCTTGTGGGAAGACCTTTTAATTGCTACCAGAATAGTTGACCTTGTGACCTTGACCTTGGCCTGTGAACAACTGCATAAAAACTTTAACATTGAGCATATCTTTTGAATGGTACGTGATAGTTCTTTCATAGTTTGCATGTGTATTCCTTGTGGATGGACCTTTCTAACCATACCAAAATTTTGGACCTCGTGACCTTGACATATGATGAACTTCTTGAAAAAAAAAACTTTAACATTGGGTATATCTTTTGAATGGTAAGTGATATGGCTTTCATATTTTGCATGTGCATTCCTTGTGGCAAGACCTTTTAATTGGTACCAGAAAAGTTGACCTTGTGACCTTGACCTTGGCCTGTGAACAACTGCATAAAAACTTGAACATTGAGCATATCTTTTGAATAGTTAGTGATAGGGCTTTCATAGTTTGCATGTGTACTCCTTGTGGTCATGGAGAGACCTTTCAGTTGGTACCAGAATATTTGACCTTGTGACCTTGACCTTGGCATATGACTGTATGGTAAAATTTCACCAGAAAAATGAAATTATATTTTGTTTTATTTTACATATATAGAAATTAAACTCATTTACGACGAAATGTTTCTTGATATCTATAGAATTTTTTTTTTTTGTAAAAAAGATTTTTTAAATCATTCAGCATATTTTCATTTATTCACTTTCGTTTTACAGGTATTTATATATGTATTATATATATCAATGATAAGGCATAAGAAAATAAATTGTGTGTTTAGGGTAACATGGTTTTCAAAGTTAGGTAGGGTAGGTAGGAAAAAAATTTTTTTTAAACATTTGTTTTACATTGTAGTAATGGAGGAACATTTCTGACTTTAACAGTGCTTGTTGTAAAATACGCAAAAAAAGGTTAGGGTAGGCATAAAATTTTAGGTAGGGTCGGGTTACCCTAAACTCACAACTTTTTTTTCTAGGCCTAAGGGATGTTACTAAAAATATCTATTATTTCATTTCTTCTCTTCTGTGTATTCCTCCACTTTTGGGGAACCAGTATTGATGATATCTGGTGTAATCAAAGTACTGATAACACTGATAGACAGAACACAATGAGTTAACTATAAATGTTTCAAATAGGGGGGATTGTTTTTTGGATAATGATTGGAGGGGTTCATTTGGGTGACTTCTATGTTTGCCTCCAATTGCAATCATAATTTGATGTGATTAAACAAGAATTTATTTCTACAAATAATTTGTCAGAAGAACATTCATTGTTCAAAGTTGCTAAATGTTTCTTCTTTACTTCTACTTGGGGGCATAAGTGTTTCACAAAACACATCTTGTTTCAAAAACTGTTTGAGATAAAGGTTAAATGTGAATTGCAAAAGTGTTGAGGTTTCCAGAACTACAATGTCTACATATATGTCCAGCAGGTTCGCATCTCATCCAAGATGGCCACCAACGGAGCACAGTTTAACGTAGGGACCCTATGGGAAATGCATTCAAATGTCTTCTCCTCTGAACCCACTGAGCTAATTGGAACCAAACTTGGTAACAATAGTCTTTAGATGTTTTCCTTCAAAGTTTGTGATTTTTATGTTCATACCTCATTCAAGATGCCGCCAGCAGGGAACATAATTTAACATAGGGACCCTATGGGAAATGCATCCAAAGATCTTCTCCTGAAACTACCAAGCCAAATTGAACCAAACTTGGTCACAATAGTCCTTTGGTGGTCCTTTGGTGGTCCCCTTTAAAGTTTGTGATTTTTACGTTCTTACCTCATCCAAGATAGCCCCCAGCGTGGAACATAGTTTAACATAGGAACTCTATGGGAAATGCATTCAAATGTCTTCTCCTCTGAACCTACTGAGCCAATTGGGACCTTACTTGGTTACAATCCCTTCCAAATTTGTGATTTTTAGTTTGTACCTCATCCAAGAATGAAAATGTAACATCTGCTGAACTGATTTATAGTATGAATGGGTGGTCTATAGGTGACAATGAATAAAACCAGTGACCAGGTGAGCGATACAGGCTCATGTGAGCCTCTAGTTATAATTTTTGTGCTTAATGGGTATTTGCAATTATCGTTCATATTGTTTATCATTGGAAAAGAATCATGACTAGTGCCTTGTAATTTAAAACAAAAAGCTTTACCAATCTGCAAAAGCAGTAAGTTGATATTGATAATTTTGTTATCTTTGATAACAATCTTTAATTGATTGTACACCTGCTGTCCTAATAGACCTTTCCACTCTCTTATCTTAAATCAGTGATTCAACCAATCACATCAGTAGAATTTTACACGTGAGTAAGCAAATAATTACAGCACATGTGGTCGGACATAACCTCGGTCAAGCTTCCTTATCATAACACTACAATATACAGTAGACTCCATGAAATCGAATATCGGATAAAGGAATATATCGGCAAATCAAATATGATTTCAAAACACCAAACCATTTCCATTACTTATAGTGTTAATTTCTCCGCCTAATTGGATATCGGATAAGAGAATATATCGCCTATTTGAATAAAAAATATGCGGCTTGTGCTGATCAGAGTCATTGAAATCGAATATTTTAATTACAGGTAACTACAGGTAAACATTCTCGCGGAAGTGTGAACAGTTGACGAAGCCATAAATCTGCCAGGAAATCAATAAATATTACCTAATTAATAAAAAATAAAACATAAAAAAGTGTTCAGTTCTTTTGTTTTTGTGTATTCATTAGTTTTAATGGTGAGAATTTTGTTTGGTTTTGTGTATTTCTGTCTAGGCAGCAAGATCGTGAAATCAGAGGTAATTTGCATATTGCTGTATGTCTGTACAACGAAAATCAATAACATAATGTATTTAATAAAAGAATAAAATATGATTTGAATTCCTTTCTATTGCTTTTGTATTTATTTAATTTTTTTGGACGAAAATCATTTGATTTGTCAATGGCTTTGTGTATTTCTCGTGTAAAACAGAACAAGGGAGATAAATGTCGACGAGAAGTCATTTGCATAATTTGCATATTTGTTTGAAGTTCCTGTGAGACAATGCACAGCGGTTATAAAACATAATTTATTACAAGAAGTCAGTCCTAGGTCCATAGATCATGGTGTATTTCTATAAAAAGTCTCCAAATTGTGTAATCAGGAAGATTCTACAAAGATCGATCGCTGACCTACCAGCCGCCATTTTGTTTACAAACTGGCTTTACCCTAAGTTATTTTTAGCACATAATGAAAATTGTAACTACACGATCCAATAAAGGGATGATTACACACTGATGAGAGGAAATAAAAAACACAAAACAGAGGAAAATCAGTTTATTCAGATACATAAACAGTTTTATTTATTTTTGAATACATTGTTTAATATCCAACAGTCAGCTGGCAATACACAGTTTGACCCGATTACAATGGTGACGTAATCTGTCAAATACAATGAAAACAATAGATTTTAACTACAAAATGTCTAAAAATGATGTTCTAGGATACAAAGTTTCTACATGGTGACAAGCCCTTCAACATTTCAACCTCTTCTTGCCAACAGAATGATTCCCCATTGCCGAAAATGGGTTTACCGGACAATCGAATACTCTGGCGAATAGAATATTTTTTTCTGACAATTCTTGTATCTGATTGGGCGGAGTCTACTGTATAGGGTATTTTAGAAAAAATTACATGATAAATAAAAAATAAGTTGTTTTGATTGATTTCATTGAAATGACAGTTGTTTAGATGGAACTTTGGATAAATTCCTTATAAAATTCAAACCTTTTAAGAATAAAAAAAATTAAAAGAAAGACTTTTTTATGATAAACCAAGCTTTGATGTACCAATTATGTTAATTCCTTGCAAATAATATTATTTATTTAAATTACAACTATTGGCAATGCAATTTACATTTTGTCTTTAAAATTGTGTTTAAAACTTGAATTAGCATACAAAAATATTTTGGATATATAAAAATGATGAAATCAAAATAATAACATCTTGGCTTGTTTGTGATATTTTCTAACCTTCACTTAAAACAATTAAAAGGGTAGCTTATTTCTAGATATAACATTCATATGTTTGAAATTAATCATTAGGCCAAATAAAAAAATGGGTGTGGTTCAGGTCACCCGACCGACCCTATTTTTTCCTGCCGACCCTAGACTTTTTTTTCACCCAAAAAGTAAAAAAAAATAAAATAAAACGACCGACCCTAGTTTTTATGGCCACTTTTGACTGACAAAGTATAAGTAGAGATCAGCGGCAAGATCGTAGTTATTTTGAAACTGTAAATCGGTATTATCATAGTTCATCAACTATATACTTTATTGATCATAGCTTATCAACTATTTACTTTATTGAAACCTTTTTATGAAGTATTTGATGAGAAACGAGCTCAAACGCCGCGAAAATTGAAGTTATTTCCCATCAGGAAGTTTTCGTGCAATCATAAATTCAGAACAAGTTCGGCGCGGACTGTCGTATCCGTATTTATTTCACATGTTATTTAATATTTCAGAGGCTTCAAAGCCTATTAAACTGTTGCTGGATAAATTTAAAGGAGACTTAGACCTCTTCTTTTACATCTGTTGTGAATAAAATATGGTCAAGAGTCAATGTGATATAAATAGCATATTGTCAGCTATATCGACACTTTACCGATCACATGGTTTGTTGACATCCTCAAAAGTTACGGCGGCTAATGAAATATTCGAGATTATGATATGAAAATATAAATTTTGGTGGAAATAACCTTCTCTTTATAACTGTTAGGAATGTTCCACTTCATAACAACCTATAGTATTTATCAAGTCACATAGTGTTAAGAACGATCGTTTGGCTTGAACTGAGACTAAAAATCGATCATCTGGGAACTTGGACAGATTCTTAAGTATCCACATCATTTTTAGGATAAAAATGTGGGGATAATACATGGTTTTATATCATAGGTTACAATGCATTTACATGTTAAGTATTATATATGATTTAAAAAAATAAAAAAATAAAATAAAAAAAAATCCCGACCTACCGACCCTATTTTTTTCAGAGGGGTGACCGGAACCACACCTATTTTTTTATTTGGCCTTAAAGGATCTTGTTATTATAAGAATATATTATGAAAAGTCTTTTGCATTATTCCGTTTTTATATTGGTTTGCTATCATATAATGTTTTTCAGAAAGTGAAAATTGTTAAACAATAGAAAAATAAAATTGGACTCGGGAATAAGACCCATAGTAGTGGGCCTTTGCAATGTAAATGCTATAAAGCAACAAAACAATAATAAGTGTCATGCACAGAATAGATTCATGTGCATCCAATAATTTATCCCTTAATGGAAAAATACAAAATGTAGTAATCTTTTAATAATAAAATTTTAGTAGTTAAGTAATTTATGATTTTTTTTAATTTAGGACATGCAGGCATGAAGGAAAAAGCCTTTTCATTTATTTTTCTTTGAATTTTTACACAATTTAAATACAACTAGCTTAAATACTTGGATGGTTTAAACTTTTAATTTGTTATTTTTTTATTTCATTGACTCGCACACTTCAATAAAAGATTTTTAAGAAATATTAGATAATCATCTCGCAAATAATTTATTTCATAGTGCCCTTAGTAAGAAATTAAGTAATTTTTCTTAGATTATTGTTTACACATTATTTGCTGTGAAAATAGTTTAATATATATTTATTTGTATGATTATTCAGCTGATAATGATAAGAGTCTGATTTGTAAGATAACGTAAATTGGATTAATTAATTAGTCTCTTACAAGTAATCACATTCACATCTTATGCATACCAGTAATTTATATGATATCATTTAAAACAATCATTTTTCATCGAATTACTAACACATCTTTGCTTATATAATCAGGGTTTACATTATTGTCTACAGAACTTTAAAAAAATAAACTTCATTTTCATTTTCAACATTAATAATAAACCAGGAGAAAAAAAAAAACACTAGGCTTTTTTGATACCTCCCTATAGATATTTATTTTGTTCTAATATCAAAAGAAAATCGTTAGGATGAAACATTAATAACTTTGTTATATTCGCCATTTTCTTGATGGCTTGACCTAGCCTGCTGAGTTGTCATGTGTTGCTATGGAGGGGATGGGCTTATCAGTAATAGTGGAAAGGTGTATTTTGCCCCAGTAACCAATAATTTTGTGATAAAAATGGAAAATTTAACTTCCATGTAATTCCAATTAGGTCTGGACGTCCCACCTTTAGATACTGACGCTTGGCTCATTAAAATGGTCAATTTAGCAAATTTTAGACTTGTGCAAGTCTAATTATCCATAAAATTTGAAACACCTGTTCAACAGGAAATAAACATTAGACTTCATCAGGTCTAAAAATTAAGACTTCAACAGGTCTATGCATACAAAACTAAGAAAATTAAAAGACTAAAACAAGTCTAAAACTCTGCAGACTTGTACAAGTCTGTCCCCTGACTGTTAAGTGTTTTTAAAAACACAGAAAAGGGGAATTAACTCAACATCTAAATTATGTAAAAGTGTTAGCCAGGTAGGTCTGTTAATGAAAATATGTGTTGATTCTTATTAAAAACCATAATTATCAATTATTGGTGTATTGTAATACTCTCTTAGATCATAATAGGGCTTGTAATTGTCAGAAATCGTTGGCACGTGCATAGATAAACATACATTGTACCGACAGGTGACAACAGTGACCGGAAACAATCAACAGATCAATAAACTGGCAATAATGCCAGAGGCTATTAATTGACATCAAATTATTACCTATGATTATATAAAACAGCAAAATGAAAAACCATCAAAAGTAATAGCTACTAAACTTTAAAAAAAATGAAGCATACGGGAAAGTAAATCTTGCGTTTTGGAAGGCATGGCGTCATGAAGTATGGGACAAAAAGGGCATGGTGTCAATTAGCACTGCCAAAAGGGCATGGCGTCATTGCAAGCTATACATGCTTGGGGAGAACACTATTTTCAAACCTGAACTTAACTTTTAATGTGTTGTATTGTAAAATTTACCAAGTAATACGTTAAGCAATCATGTTCGCTTCCAGTTTCATTGCACATGCGCAGTAATATAGTCTTGACAGATTTTGCTGATGTGTGACCAGTTATCGCCATCTTTCAAAATATGCATCAGCTTTTTATCAAATTGTTAAAAGAACACTTTAATCCACTGAAGTACTCCAAAAATGGGTTAACTAAAAGGGAATAAAGAATGAAAGGTCAGTCAATGCAATTTTCAAACTGAAAGTAGCATCATTTGTATCAATGCCAAATTCGGCATCGCTCTATTTTGTTCATGATGACAAGAAAATAAAAGACCTTTACAGCCCTAATTCATCTTGATTTGACTATTTGAAGAGAAAGAAACATAGTAAGCATTTATTTCTGGCAGAAAATATAGCTGGCACCCCAAGTTCTCTTTTGCAACATCACATGTAAAAAATCTTATTTTTAGCAAATTATCATACGTGACCCCCCAACATAGCAATGTATATTTTAAAGGGGCTCCCAAGGGATTTTTTCTTAGATTTCACAGTTTTTAAAGATTATAACAAATTTTTTCAGGGAATGTATTTCTAGGATATTGTTGTCGACCAGTATATTCATCTTGCATTTGTAGCACCTGTTTCCCTTTTGAACAACTATTCCAGACGATTTTTGACTGCAGCTGCTCAATCACATTTCATTGGCTTCATGAATTTTCATTACTATTACATGTATAAACTAAGCCTTGTCATTAGTCAAATCAACATAACTTTTTTCACAAAAAAGGCTGAATGAATTACAAAAATGAAACTGAAAGCTCCTGGGTTGACAGCCAAGTGCAAATATACTGTACATAAAAGATTAGATCATTAAACATGTTAAAGTGGTGTTCTGAATCAGGCCTGCCCTAGGGTCAATCACATTGCACAAATAAATAGTCTTTTGAATAATTTTGTTATTATACCCTGCCACACATAGTGGCGAGGTATTATGTGATACCCTCAGTCGTGTGTCCGTCCGTCTGTCCGTCCCCCAAAGGTTTCCGACTGATAACTTGTAAACGAAATAACATAAGGTCTTCAAACTTGGTATGTAACTTGTTAACTACAAAACTCAGGCCAAGCTAGATTTTGGGTTCAGAGGTCCAAGTGGTTCTGGAGTTATGCCCATTGAAACTTTGAAATTTTGAATTTTAGAGTCTCTGGTTGTTAACTTGTGAATGAAATAAGATATTGTCTTCAAACTTGGTATGTAACTTGTTTACCACAAAACTTTGACTAAGTTTGATTTTTGGTTATAACCTGTGAATGAAATAGATATTGTCTTCAAACTTGGTATGTAACTTGTTTACCACAAAACTCTGGCCAAGTTCGATTTTTGGTTCTGAGGTTCAAGGGGTTCTGATGTTATGCCCCTTCAAACTTTGAAATTAAGCTAATTTTAGGGTTTCTGACTGATAACTTGTGAATGAAATAACATAGTGTCTTCTAATTTGTTATGTAAGTTGTTTACCATAAAACTTCGGCCAAGTATAATTTTGTCATCAGAAGTACACAGGGATCTGAACTTTGAAATTTTGTGAAACGTGGCGGGATATCATGTAATGCACCATTACAATTTTTTTAAGGTGGTTGGCCACCTTATTGCGAAGACCGGGTTCCAAAGAATGCACTACAGCTAATGCTTTTTATATAATATACTTCAAACTGCTATGAGCTATGGCTATTTAAGCGATCAAAACAGCAAAATACCCACAATAACATAGTTTTTTGTGAAACAATTTCATAGATCTCGTTTATTGCCACATATTGACATAATTACAAGGACTCTGTTGCAGCGTAATGAACATACCATCTTTAGATAATTTGTGTAAATCGGCTGTGTGTATTAATTTTTGTTGCAGCCGAATCTTGTTGATATTATCAGTTTCTTGCAAATAATCATCTATGCAACAATTGCTTTATGTAATGAATGAATGATATTCTAATGTTTATCTATTTTTGATATGGCTGTATAAGTATATTTATTGTCCTTCCATGCGACGAACACGCTGTTTTGTTTACAAGTGTACACGCATGCGCATAGTTTGGTTTTAATTGTTACTTGTTACTTGTCTTGTAAGTTCCCCCAGCGTTGGAGCACTGCACATGGCAGAATAAAAATATCTTATACACACGCGATTTCTCATTAAAAAATTTTAAAACACACTATAACATAGCATCCGCAACCTTAAAAGCAAACAATGGCTTTATTTACGTAAAGCATAATATATTCGGAACTTTTCTTTAAAGAATTTTAAGCAGTCATGTAGGATAAATGCCGATGAGTTCCAAAAGATCTAATATGGAGGTTTACTTTCACTTTCTCGATCATTCACAAGGAGAATGTAGCGTAACTAAAAACGCCGCCGTTATGAGTTGAATGGTGGTTATTTATAAGAAGAATATCGTAGAAAGTTCATGTATGTCAGACAGTGACTGGAGATTTGGATATATTTGGCAGTGGTTGGTGAAACCGCTGGCGCTGATCATGCTGATGCCAAGCGATGCTTCAATTTTAAAGGCATCCTTCTTTCTACTAGTTAGCGCTTTCATCATGATTACTTAGAATTCTGTTTCTGGGAGAATCAAGAAATACAACTGTGCATAGTATCTGCAATTCCTCGACCAAAGGAGTTTGGACGCAGATAAAATACCGTGCTGTTTGTCACACTAAGGGGACGACCATTTGAATTTCGGGGAGCAGGGGCTTGGGTGATTTTGTAATTAAATAATTTATCTTGGTGCCAGTGAAAATAAATATTTTTATCCTTAGCTTATTGTCCTTTAAATAAATAATTCAATTTTGAAGAATAAATTTGTTTTGCAATTGCAAATAAATGATCGGATGTGACATTTGGCGAAAATATATATTAATTTGTTTTAGA
>MJUU01045030.1:344598-365198 GCA_002080025.1 Modiolus philippinarum
ACATCAGAACCGGAACGGAGAAAACACGATTTTTTTCCGGATTTTCGTCATAATGGTCTGGCAAGTTCACTTTCGGTCTGGCAAGTTCACTTTCGGTCCGGCAATTTTTCTTGCTTGTCGGACCTAATGACCGGCAGAATTTTTCAACTTTGGAAAGCCTGAAAGGCAATACAAACAAGAGTAGGTCACCAGAGATTTACCTCCACTTCTGTCAGGTTGTGTGTCAGGGACCCACTGTATAAATTTTCTTGCAGTGTTTGAAACTAAAATGGGATGAATCATATACAACATGTCTACCAGAATGTAAACCTGCATAGACCTCAGACCAAATGTCAAAGACCAAGTCACTATATTATTTTCTTACCGAACAAATTTGTCATAAATATAGACATTCGGTCTATGCAATATAATTACAAGGTAGCCCCAAGGTCAATTTTGATAGACATTGTCTATAGGTCTACCGCTAGTTTCGCACACTGTTCTTGTTTCGTAAAAAATGTTGGTTCCAGGATTTCACACCAATTTTACTTCAGACCAAAGAATTGTATTCCACAGTATGCGTGATCAAATGAATTTCTGTAACTTATCATAACATCCAGAAAAAATCCCAAAATTGATTTAGAAATAGAAACAGATTGTTAACAGCATTTTTTGTTGATAAGGAAGTTTAAATAATATTCTTTCATGAGAATTGTGTTAACCATGAATCTACATAGCTTGGTGGCAGATCTTCACAATGGTTTCATAAATTAAATAGGTTGCATCCTTCAGATGCATATTGCAATTAAATTTATGTCCTGACATTGTTTTTGTGTACCAGACATGTGTTTTACATGTATGTGTCCCATAAATACAACATGTAGCTGAGGTCAGTCAGAATCAAAAGCTACAATCTCCTAATCATGTTTGTTTTTTTCAAGTCAGTGTTGAATATAAAACAATTAATAGCAGCTGAAACTATTTTTAAAGATGCATATTGTAATTGGTGTTGGGAATCGGATACAAAAATCATAATCGATTAATCGGAATAATCGGGTACACCTTCTGATTTGATTATCGATTAAAATCTGATACCCTTATAGTGCTTATAGAGTTTAGTTTTAACCATGTTTGCTGTGCTGTTATATTGCAAAAAATTCATACATATATCAATTTTCACTGTCCGTTTGAAAATGCATATGTAATTATCATGTTTATTACCTGTTGCTTGAGAACAATTCTAAACAGTATGCTATATTAAGAGAACTCCATTTCTGATAAACAATTTTATTACTATTTATCACCCACTCTAGAATTATCAGACAGAAAAATGCTTAATTTTCTGCAAAATTTAACTGGCATCTGATTATCGATTCTTGAAAATTATAATCCATTAATCGATTTTATGTGAAAATCGATCGATTATAGATTATAATCAATCATTGGAACATCACTAATTGTAATCATAGATTTTTTGTTGTAAATCAAGCACAAACTTTGACTTGCTCATACATCAAATGTAGATCAATACATTCAGGAACTTTGTAATTATCCAAGGAGTTTGGACTAACAAAATACTATAATTCTTCTGTCAGCGCTAGCACCTTAAATCTGTACTTCAATGCATACTTTAACCAGAGTCACTGGTGCATGAAATAAAGGTCAAAGTAAATTTTATTAGGAAATTTATTATCAAAAAAGCATCTGGTAACAAGGATTCTCATGTCTGGACTTGAACGAAAACTTTAACCAGAGTCACTCATGCATATTCTGATAAAAATTTTGGTTCAACTTTCAATAATTGCTAATTACACAAGTGATATCCAAACCTAAGTAGGTCAATACAAATACGATGATACAAAATTTAATCCATAATCAATGTGAAACAAACCGTGCACTTTGAGAAATTGAAGAGTTACACTCCAATTTAGGGCTAGAGCTATGTCGATCTATATCTTGACCGGTTTTGGTCCTTATGCAGATCTTCATCAGAGGAAAATGCTGCAATTTGCAGCTGCAACTCCTTATATACTGTTGCTTAATCATGTTAACCAGCGGTTAACTAGAGGAGTTAACCGGTTAACCGGCAGTTAACATCAATTGTGTCCGAAATTGTTACGGTAAAGAAAATTGTGTGAATATATTTGTATTTCTGGATTTAATGTTACGGCAAACATTACGTATATTGGAACATGGCTTTTGACACTTTGCATGAATTACTAGCTGTTTACTTTCATTATGCATTGAATCAGACCACGTTACCAATGGTTACCATTGTAACTGGAGGTAAACAGTATATAAAGATAGACATGTTTTAGGTTGAAGCCATGGAAATGACAGCTAAGTTTTAGCCTGTCTCTCTTACTTCTAAAACGGAAAAATAGATTAAGAAAATGAAGAGTTACACTCTGATTAAGAGCTAGAGCTTCTATTTTGTAGCTGCAAATTGCAGCATTTTCCTCTGATCAAGGTCTGCATATGCACCGAAATCAGTCAGGATATAGATCGACATAGAAGCTCAAGCTTTTAATCGGAGTGTAACTCCTCATTTTCTTAAACCTTGCACTTTCACTTAATCATTATAAAGGATCGTACATTATGTAATGGGGCTGGATTCAAGCTTTGAAGATGGAATTCTTCTTGACAGATTTTCAAATAAATTAATCTTATTTCATAATTTGAAACAAATATACAGTGATTGAAAATCTAAATTTATGATTTTTATATTTTACAGATATCTGTCCATTCATGCTGAAGCTCCAGACTTTGTGGAAATGAGTGTACAACAGGAAGTACTGGAAACTGGAATTAAGGTTGTAGATTTACTGGCTCCTTATGCCAAGGGAGGTAAAATTGGTAAGTGTAATATTAATGGGGACGTTAGTTACTGGAAACTGGAATTAAGGTTGTAGATTTACTGGCTCCTTATGCCAAGGGAGGTAAAATTGGTAAGTGTAATATTAATGGGGATGTTAGTTACTGGAAACTGGAATTAAGGTTGTAGATTTACCGACTCCTTATGCCAAGGGAGGTAAAATTGGTAAGTGTAATATTAATGGGGACGTTAGTTACTGGAAACTGGAATTAAGGTTGTAGATTCACCGACTCCTTATGCCAAGGGAGGTAAAATTGGTAAGTGTAATATTAATGGGGACGTTAGTTACTGGAAACTGGAATTAAAGTTGTAGATTTACTGGCTCCTTGTGCCAAGGGAGGTAAAATTGGTAAGTGTAATATTAATGGGAAACTTGAATTAAGGTTGTAGATTTACTGGCTCCTTATGCCAAGGGAGGTAAAATTGGTAAGTGTAATATTAATGGGGACGTTAGTTACTTGAAACTGGAATTAAGGTTGTAGATTTACTGGCTCCTTATGCCAAGGGAGGTAAAATTGGTAAGTGTAATATTAATGGGGACGTTAGTTACTGGAAACTGGAATTAAGGTTGTAGATTTACTGGCTCCTTATGCCAAGGGAGGTAAAATTGGTAAATGTAATATTAATGGGGACGTTAGCTACTGGAAACTGGAATTAAGGTTGTAGATTTACTGGCTCCTTACGCCAAGGGAGGTACAATTGGTAAGTGTAATATTAATGGAGACTTTAGTTACTGGAAACTGGAATTAACACTTACCATGCAGGTCCCATCATTTGACGGGTTGCAGTCATACTTCAGTTGAACACCTCTTACAGGTCCCAAGACCTATGCAGATACGGTTTTTTGCACTCAAAACATAGAAATAGCTATTTCCAACAATATCACATATCAAGAAAGGACAATTTTGCCAATCCTGGGTCATCTCGGCATGGAAACATAGGCTTTTCATTGAAAACTGCAAAATATTCGCACATTTTGGAAGGGGTGGGCTCCATTTTTTGGCAACCAGAATGCAACACTTCATACCTAATACTCTAGATTGTGTTATAATGATAATACGATGTCATATCTATCACAGATCATGCTTATACCCAACTATTCATACTTTGTAAGTAGGAATGACCCACCAGGTGCAAAGTCTTCAGAAAATACTTTAAATTTGTGGTACGTCATTGTCGGCCATTTTGCGGCCAAAAAAAGTGGCCAAAAGGGCTAAAAAATGGCACTTTCCTCTATGGTTACTAATATTTTGGGCTTAACACTGCCCACCCTACCCCACCTCCTCACCCCAACCACCCCACCCTGTGCTCACCTATACTAGCTCTATAGTAAACAATAAACATCTTCAGAATCAGTTGCTTCATTTGCATATAATTTGCATAAATTTGCAAATAAATGCAAACCGCTGATTTTCCATAAAACAAAATAGCACTAAAAGGGCTAAGGTTGTAGATTTACTGGCTCCTTATGCCAAGGGTGGTAAAATTGGTAAGTATATATTAGTGGACTTCGGAAAGTTGATGATTCTTGTTTATAGTCAGAGCAAAAATAGTCTTTTCCTGTTAGTCCAGAATGCCAAAAAAAGAACTAGTTCTGGCATATTAATGGTAGTCATTGTAGGCTTATGCTTACTGGGGATGTAAAAATGATTGAATTAGATCTACAGAAAACATGCAACTTTTTGAAAATAAGACCTTGGAAATGTGTTCTATTAATGAGAGACAGCCATTAAAGATGGGCAATATTACTCTGGAGCACTGCATTTACAGGGTTGACCAAATTACCTAGTAGGCAATGTTAATTTACACACTGCAATCCGATATCAAAACCTGTCTAATATGGAAAACAGAATAAATGACAACTTGTTTCAAAAGAAATCAAAGTTATGAATTGTGATGTGATACTTATCAATTGAAATTTTTACTTTGTCAGATGGAATGTAATAATTCCAGTAGTACAGTTATTGACAGTTGCTTACAAATAGACAACTTAAGCAAGGGTACATTAGGGCTATTCCATTTAAAATTCCCACCAGGCGGTGGAACACCAGTGAATTATTTTTCTGTTGGTGGCGGGTAAATTTCTATTGTATATTTCTGGTTTAATTATATATCTAATTTTTTTTTCTCTTGGTGGGGTATAAAAATAAGTGGCGTTCCACCTCCTGGTGGGAATTTTTATTGGAATAGCCCTTATCAAAAACTTAGTCATCACTACAGAAGTTTTACGGCCGACATCATGATCTTGTAGATCGTTTCGGGATATCTGTTTCCCAGATGACAACAGATCTTTCCCTCTACAACTAAAGTTTGTTTTACTCTATCGGATTTTACTTTACTAACGGAGTTGACATGTTCAACACGGCGGGTGTCTAAGAAGCAGGAGATGCTTACTCTACCGGTGCACCTGATCTCACCCATGGTTTTTATTGGGTCCATGCTGTTCATCTGTATATGTGTCTTCATTTTCCTTTTTTGTCCCGTACTCAATTGGTGTCCTTGTTTCTTTTTCCAATGTTGCCTTTGTCCATGGATTTTTCGTTCTTTTGACTGACGGTTCGGTTCTTACAAACTTTTAGTTGTAACATTTAAAAAGTTCAAACTATGAATTACAATTGTAAATTTTTCTTGTATTTTAGGTCTTTTTGGAGGAGCTGGAGTAGGAAAGACTGTATTGATTATGGAACTGATTAACAATGTTGCCAAAGCTCATGGTGGTTACTCGGTATTTGCTGGTGTAGGGGAGAGAACCCGTGAAGGAAACGATTTGTACCATGAAATGATCACATCTAAAGTTATCAGTTTAACTGATGACACATCAAAGGTTTGTAAATAAAAAAATTCTCTTTCTTGAAGAAAAAAAAATTCTGAGAAAAAATCCATATGACTTGCATGCAAGTCTAATAGTTTTGAGAATCTCAGTAGTCCATTTGAACTACCCTATGTTAGACAAAAACTTGTTTTTTGCTGAATTTGATTAAACAATAAAAAGTAGTATAATCCTTACCAACAAAACACATGAAAAAAATAATAAAAAATTTTCTATCCGTCACTAATCTGCAAGAACTTGCTTTTCGCACTATCTGACTGCTGATGCTTTGCTACAAACATTACAAAAGATTTGAAAATCTGAGTGTAAATTATAATAACTTTATCCTGTGTATCATTTGATTTGGTTCATTTGTTATTGACATTTTCATCTAAAAGTTTTCATATGGAGAGGCTCTTTCCAAATTGCAGAAATAAAAAAAATACATTTAAAGTGAAACTCGATCAACCGTAATGACATAACAAATTTTATTTCACCACAATCTAAAATGAGGAGGCTCTTTTGTAAGCTTAAACACAAGTTGGATAAATTTACATGGCATCAAGATTAAGATATACAGAACAAAATGTTAACAGGTATTATGATAACAAAATCTATAGAACACAAGTAGATTGCTGACATAATTGGTGTAACATTAAATAGTTTTGACTTGATTGTAAAGACAGTAACAATATAATACTCTTTGTAGGTATCACTGGTATATGGACAGATGAATGAACCTCCAGGAGCTCGTGCCCGTGTAGCTTTGACCGGTTTAACTGTAGCAGAATATTTCCGTGACCAAGAAGGACAAGATGTATTGTTGTTTATTGACAATATTTTCCGTTTCACACAAGCAGGTTCTGAAGTATCTGCCTTGTTAGGACGTATCCCATCAGCTGTAGGTTACCAACCAACACTAGCCACTGATATGGGTACTATGCAGGAGAGAATTACAACAACAAAGAAAGGATCTATCACATCAGTACAGGTAAATAACAAGCAGCAGTTACTCACATGGATTTCTGCAACAGTCACCACTACAGGAAAAAAGTCTTTCCAAATGAGAAATATTTTAAAATCTTTATCTAGTGTTCAATTTTTAGTTCGCCTCAACGAAGTTGAGGAGGACTATTGGAGTACCCCCGGCGTCCGCGTCCGCATTTAGTTATATTTCTTGGTAACTATGAAGGGTAGGATCATCAAACTTTGTATACAGATGCATCTTGGGCTATCTCACAGCCTCAAAGAAAATTAGGTCTCTTTGACCTACATTAGATTGAATGACTTACATTCAAGTTTACCTCCGAGTTCAGATCTCAGTCACTATACATCGTAGGATCATGTAACCTTGCATATGCATGCATCTCTGATGGTAGGTCAGCATCCAGGCAAAATTAGGTCACTTTGACCTTTAATTTCCGCTTGAATGACTTGCATTCAAGTTAACCTCCGAGTTCAGATTTCGGTCACTATACATGGTAGGATCATGTAACCTTGCATATGCATGCATCTCTGCTGGTAGGTCAGCATCCAGGCAAAATTAGGTCACTTTGACCTATATTTTCCGCTTGAACGATTTACATTCAATTCAGATCTTAGTCACTATACATGGTAGGATCATGTAACCTTGCATATGCATGCATCTCTGATGGTGTGTCAGCATCCAGGCAAAATTGGGTCACTTTGACCTATATCTTCCACTTGAATAACTTCACTATACATGGTAGGATCATGTAACCTTGCATATGCATGCATCTCTGATGGTGTGTCAGCATCCAGGCAAAATTGGGTCACTTTGACCTATATCTTCCACTTGAATAACTAAAATTGAAGTTTATGTCCGAGATCAGATCTCCATCACTATACATGTTAGGATCATGTAACCTTGCTTATGCATGCATCTCTGATTGAAGGTGAGAATCCAGGCAAAATTATGTCACTTTGACCTATATTTTTGGCTTGATTGACTTTCATCAAAATTTACTGAAGAGTTCAGATCTCAGTCACTGTTAGGATCATGTAAACTTTCATATGCATGCATCTCTGACAATGTGCCATAAGGAGGCGAACTTTGTAATCGTTCATTACCTATGTTTTATTCATGTGATATGATAAGATTTTGGTATGAAAATTCCAATATAAGTGTCTGAAAATACACTTGATAAATCCTTTCAGAACGAAAAAATGTTTTTAGCTTGCTTGGTCTGTTATAAAATATGCTACTTTTATGTTTATCATATTGTATCTATCCTCAAAATAACCAAACAAATGCACATTTTTAGCTCACCTGACCCAAACGTCCGTCCGTTAACTTTTCACATATTCATTTTCTCTTGAAACCACTGAAGCAAATTCAACCAAACTTTACAGGAATGATGTATGGAAGGTCCTTTACAAAGATTGCTCATTTCCTTCCGATCCGATAAAAACATGGCCGCCAGCGCGGAACTTATGTTTAACATTGGACCCTATGGGAAAATTCACATTTTCTTCTTCTTCCATGAAACCACTGAAGCAAATGCAACCAAACTTTACATGTATGATGTACTAAAGGTCCTTAACAAAGATTGCTCTTTTTGTTCAAATTCGATAAAAAAAACATGGCCACCAGCGCTGAACTTATTAGGTTTAACATTAAACCCTTTGGGAAAATTCACATTTTCTTCTTCTCCTCTGAAACCGCTGAAGCAAATTTAACCAAACTTTACAGGAATGATGAACTAAAGGTCCTTAACAAAGATTTCATTCCAATCCCATAAAAAACATTGCCGCCAGCACGGAAGATAGTTCAACATTTGCTCTATCATGTCTATGAGAAAAACACATTTTCATCTTCTCCTCTGAAACCACTGAAGCAAATTCAACCAAACTTTACAGGAATAATGTATGGAAGGTCCTTTATGAAGATTGCTCATTTCATTCCGTTCAAATAAAAAACATGGCCGCCAGCGCGGAACTTAGGTTTAACATTGGACCATATGGGAAAATTCACATTTTCTTCTTCTCCTCTGGAACCCCTGAAGCAAATTCAACCAAACTTTACAGGAATGATGTACTAAAGGTCCTTAACAAATATTGCTCATTTCATTCTGATCTGATAAAAAAAACATGGCCGCCAACACGGAACATAGTTTAACATTGGCCCTATGGGAAATTCACATTTTCATCTTCTCCTCTGAAACCACTGAAGCAAATTCAACCAAACTTTACAGGAATGATGTATGGAAGGTCCTTAACAAAGATTGCTCATTTCGTTCCAATCCAATAAAAAACATGGCCACCAGCACAGAACATAGTTTATTTTGGCCCTATTGGAAATTCACATAAAAAACATGGCCACCATGCTGAACATCGAAACCCTGCTTCAGTATTTTGTCAGATGAGCGATGCAGGCTCAGTGTCTGAGCCTATAGTTATTGTCTTGCCAAAGATGAAAATCGTGGAAAGCCAGACATACCCATGCAAAGTATAACAGCAATGATGGCGTAAACTCAAGATGTGTTATAAAACCCTTGGCTTGATGTAGGAACTTCTTATCGTCTTTCCATGCGCCTATCTCAGCCTGCAGAGCACTACTGCAAAAGCCATGTCCGGTTGACCCGAACTTATCAAGAGTTTGACCTGGAGTTATCAAGGAAGTTCTCCCTATGTTTGATAAGCAATATCCTCTTTATCTGTTTTGCAAGAAATAAATCTTGATTAAATAAAGAATCTATTATTTTTTTTGTTTTCAATTATGTAAACAAGTTACCGTCACCAATACACAAAAATACAAAAGAGACGTTTGAAAAAATACAGAAAATTGGCCACTGATAACTTCAGCAGAGCCACCATTTTGTTTTCATTGTGACGTCATAAAAGTCACTAGGAACTGGAAGATATGTAAACAAATGTTCTGCAATAACAATTTTACCTGAGTGAAAATAAGCTTTTATGTTGATCTTTTTTAAAAAATATCCATTTTAACTCATTGACCCCCAGCAGTATATTTACACTGCAACAGTGATAAGCCAGTATCTATTATTAGGCTGTGCCTAGAGTATTTTTATCTAATTAACTTTTACTAATGTCAGACATGCACATGCATTATATTTACCTTGATTGCTCAGTAATTATCCAACATAAATCCATGAAATTTTCAGGGAATAAAGAGTAATAAATTTCCTTTCCACTCATATAAAATTTATCAAAAAGTATGCACAAATTATCAACAAATTAATTCAATAAAAATATTCCAAAAATATTTCCAAAAATATATGTATCTCATGTATATATTCCTCTATTTACAAGAATAAATGTGGATATGTTATCCTGTGATATGGCTTAAAACAATCTACACACAAGTTTACTTGGCACTGACCACATCCAGTTTTGGGTTCCCTTCTAATTTTGTTTCTGGAGCAGATTTTACAGGTTCTCTTCTTGGGTAATGTTTCAATCCAATGATTGTTGGGTTGAGGCACCGGTCTAATGTCGAGTGACCGTTTTCTTTTTCCTTGAAAGTTTCCAAGCATTTGATGTGCCAATTTCATACGGAACTCGAGCTGGGTCATTTGACGTGTCTTGTTATTTTTTGTTATGATTTGGTGGTTCACGGACTCCCTCATTAGGATGTATGCGTTGACAATACTAATGTCCACAAGAAAGTTGAACAAATATTTCCACCATTTCAAACACTTCCTGGAAATATTGTAAGTAGATCTCAACTGATCTGCATGATCTACACCATTCATGAACATGTTATAGTTCTTCACTGCCAGTGGACAAGGCACTTCTTTGATGGTACCATCTTTCATAGTTGCCAACTCACATGATTTTCGCGTGTTGCACAAGTTTTTTCAACGGTTTACACGCGTAGATTTTGTCACACGGCGTGTACACGCTTTTCAGAACATCACACGCCATTACACGCTTTTCGTTATTTACGTTTTTGGTTATTAGTGATATCATGTTTTTCGTGATTCTCTTGACTTTTCCATGACCGTTTTTAATGTTTTTGGTTATTTGCGCTATCGATCCCCGTGGTTCTCCAGACTTTTCATGAATGTACGGTAAATTGCAAACTTCGATTCGGCCAAAAAACAAAGTTTCAATAAAATTCTTGGTTGGGTACGACGACTAAAGACACGAATGCAAATAGAAAACGATATTTTTGTACCGGATAAGTGATACCAAAACAAAATTTGGGACTCCGATTTTAATGAATTAATTTGAAGCGTGGAGTAGGGCTATGCAGCTTACATATTTATATTGGATCATTTACAGAAAGTGGTATAGTTGGATATACAGAAGCTAGGGCTCATTTGAAACCATTTATCTGTCAAAACGGGCCTAAGCCCATTTCCTCCTTGCCAGCTACAAAAAATTTGTTGAATGATATGTAATCATCAAAGACAAGGCTGAGAACTCTGCTAGCTTTTGCCTTATTGACTTGTAAATTCTACTAAACTTGTAATTGTTTTGAATATGAACCTAGTCAGGTAGTTCTAAAGTAAGCAAAACAGGCAAATGTTGAGTACAATGGGCTTTTATATTGGCAAATTAATTTCATATAAATTTTGTTCAATAATCTGAAAGTATGTCGCACGTTTTCACACGCTTTTTGGTATCTCATGTCATGTCATGACATGATTTTTCATTGTTATGCCATCTTTCTGTCTGCGGTTGACTTTGTCGGGATCACCATGAGAGTTAGTTGATAGTAACATAATGTTTTTCTTGTCCCTCCAAATAGTAATTCGCATGTAGTTCTTTTGCTTTACCACACACTTGCCTTGCTCTTTCAATTTTATACGGTCCAAACCTGCTGGTAGTCCCTTACGGTGTGCTCGGACGGTGCCACATGCATACGTACCATGATTCCATAAATGGATAATAAATCCGGTGAAGTGAAAAAACTATCACAATAAACATGATGACCAAGGTTTAGCACAGGGGTCATAAGGTCTAGAACAACTCTTTGTCCAAGATTAGCCTCTGGGTTGTTTGCGGTCTTACCGGTATAAACTTGGAAGTCATTTATGTAGCCATTGTTTGGATCTGCTCGAACCCAAACTTTGATCCCCCTTTTCATTGGCTTCAAAGGAACATACTGTTTGAAGCCCAATCTCCCAGAAAAACCTATCATGGCTTCATCAATGGACATTTCTTTATGTGGGTGATATTCTAGAAGACATTTATCTCTAACTATTTCAAGAATTGGTCTTGCATGAGCCAATTTATCATGCCCGGGTTGTAGTCTGGGTGGATTTTGAGAAGTGTCAGCCACATGGAGATATCTCTGTAACTCCTCAAATCTGTTCCTAGAAAATTTTTCTTCAAGACAAGAAGCATGAAATAACTTGTCCTTATACCAGTATTGGTCCATATTGGGAACGGGTAACACACCCATCACGATCTGACCCCGAGGTATGCTTTTATTTCATCAGGAGTTGTTGGATTCCAGTTCGCGTTTGCCCTGTTTGCGTACGCGTTCGTTTGCCTCGAGATGTCCGAATAAATAGTCTCCGGGAAAATCAAATGAAAGAAATCTATCTCCGTCTTTTCCTTGTCCATTCGAGTGGTCGGACCGGGCCGAGGACCCAAAAAATCATTAGTATTAACGGGTCGAAGTTGCTCGCTCCATTCTGCAATTTCGGCAAGGGCGACATTGTCATCATCGCTCTCAAAACCTTCGTTCTCGTCAGAATCGATGTCAGAATCAATATTATTTAATACTTCAATTTGTTCTAAATATCTCGCTTCTGCGGCATTTACATCACGTAATTCAAAGCCATCAAACTCATTTTCACTGTCACTACTCTCGAAGAGGTCGGCCATTGTTTTACAATTTATCAATGAATGCGCGTGGTAACACGTGTGTTAGAAAATGTCTAAATACGGAATAACCTTTGCACTATGAATAATCAAACTTCATATAATGAAACGTTAAACCTTTTTTTATTGGCTGGTATTTCTTAATTTTTGGAAAACCCCTACGAAATAGCCAATCGGAGCGATTCTTTCAGAATGGTGTCGACCACGACTACAGACGGGATCGGCCATTGAAGAAAGTAAACAAACCACGACTGTAGACGTTATCGGCCTGTCAGTGTAGTATTTTTATCACGACTACAGGCGGGATCGGGGGCGAATGAGTTAATGTGAAATTTTTAAACACATCAGACAATTGATTAATCAATCAGATATTTTTCTAATCGAACATCAAAATCTTGGATATATATAATGTTGATTTTCGATTATAATAGATCGGGACAACACTACTAGGTAACATAGTAAAAATTTCTCACATCGTATTTTGAATAATTGTAGGTGACAGGGCAATAATATGTGTAATGTAGGTTGCTCTTAAATTTACCATATGTTTTTTTTCTGCGACTTAAATTTTACGATCTGTTGAACTTGCTATGATTCTCAGTTTCTGTATCTTGTAGGTTGATGATATTTGTTATGTGTGTTGGTCTTGTGTAGTACATGAAATTACCAATATGACTTTTGTCTGTGACCTCAATTTCATGGTCTGCAGTGAGCATGTTTTGTTTTTCTGATTAGGCCAGTTTGATTTTTCTTATCTGTTTAAGCGACAAAGTAGAGACAGGTGAGACATCTATTAGGGTCCACACTTTTTGGATCTAGGAGGGTATCCATCAGTGTATCACATTCTCAAAAGGATCTGGAAATTTATTCACACACTTTTCTAATGAACTTAATCAGCTTCCTGAGCTGCAAATTATCACTTTAACAGAAGTTTAAACATGATGACATTGATAATAATTAACCAATTTACAGTCAAGCTATGTTACCGCAGAAATACATTTTCTTGAGATTTGGCCATTTTATCATCAGTTTGCATGGGTAGAACTTCAGTATTATGAAAAAAAAAACTCCAAAAGCTGTTAGTTTGAAATTATATATTATGTTGATATCCAGTGATTACAATTTTGTTTTTCCCATCCAAACATTAAATAATTCTATATTACATTAAAATTATCATGATTATAAAACACAATCTTTTGACATGAGCTCCACACAATTTATTATACCCCCCACAAACGAGGTTCGGGGGGTATATAGGAATCACTTTGTCCGTCTGTCCATCTGTCCGTCTGTCTGTGATAGCAAACAATTTTTCGTAACAGTTTTCTCAGTAACTACTCATCACTGCAACTTGAAATTTTGTATGCAAGTTTAGAATGATGTCATATACTGCAAGTAACGATTTCAGGATTGCCGGACATCAACTTCCTCTTTACCGAGTTAGTTAATTTTCGAAATCTTTTTACACAAATTTCACAAAATTGTTAGTACACAATGGAATAGAGCAGTTATAACTATTTTTTTTTGTGACAAATTATATTGGGAATCTTCTACTCCAATTGGGAGTGGGGGGGTATCATTTTGTGGCCCTCCAGGCCACAGTTCCTCTAGTTTCATACAAAAATTTATAGAAACTGTCTAATCACTAAATGGAAGGCAGTACTTCAAAACACGAACACAGTCATTCTAGTAAAAATATAATGTCTATACATATTGAAAAACATTTTGCACATAAATTTTGACAGGCTATCTATGTACCTGCCGATGATTTGACAGATCAAGCTCCTGCCACAACATTCACTCACTTGGATGCCACAACTGTATTGTCCTGTGGTATTGCTGAGCTAGGTGCATTGTATATATCCAGCTGTTTATTTTATTTTGACAGGCTATCTATGTACCTGCTGATGACTTGACAGATCCAGCTCCTGCCACAACATTCGCTCACATGGATGCCACAACTGTATTGTCCCATGGTATGGCTGAGTTGGGTATTTATCCAGTTGTATATTTTATTTTGACAGGCTATCTATGTACCTGCTGATGACTTGACAGATCCAGCTCCTGCCACAACATTCACTCACTTGGATGCCACAACTGTATCATGTGTATTGTCCCGTGGTATGGCTGAGTTGGGTATTTATCCAAGTGTATATTTTATTTTGACAGGCTATCTATGTACCTGCTGATGACTTGACAGATCCAGCTCCTGCCACAACATTCGCTCACTTGGATGCCACAACTGTATTGTCCCGTGGTATTGCCGAGTTGGGTATTTATCCAGCTGTAGATCCTCTTGATTCTAACTCTCGTATCTTAGATCCATATGTAGTAGGAGAAGAACATTACGCTGTAGCTCGTAGCATCCAGAAAATTTTACAGGTATAATATTTTTGTAGGTTAATATCTATAGGTGCATGGAGGACCACAAAAAATTCATTTATTCATGGAACTAAGCACAAAGAATAAATTCAAGTATTTTTGTCTTTAATTGCAGAAAATTGTCTAAATATTTTCCAAAGACCGTCAGAAACAGCTTATGTTAAGTTACTTTTCTCATGTAGGATCAATAAAAATATTACAATACTTAAAGAAACTAGTCACATGACCAGCCAAAAATGGTTTCTGGAATTCTGCCTTGTAATAATTTTTTTTAACTCTACCTCATATTTTGTCCAAGGAGTTGCTAGAAAAATTACATAAGCATTTGTGGTATTACCTCAATAGATTCTGATAATTTAATGTTCAAAGTGCATTTTAAAGAATCAGGAAGACAGGATGCTATTTCAATACCTTTGTATATTTTTCATCTGTCTGTAAAGAGTGCCACATTTTATAAAACATTTAGATAGAAATTTTGTTTCAAAAATATGTCATGGCACACACAATTTAAAAACAAGACATTTGTAAGTTACTTCCTATATTCATTACTAGAAATATTGAGTATTGCATTTGATTAAATGAAACAACATCATGTACATGTATGTGTATTTCCTGTAGTTACAATCCTTATAAAACTAGGACATACAACCAAGCAAGATATTGACACTGGTATATCATAAATAGAGATGACAAAATTCTCAGTCTTTTTGATCTGAATTAACCCTTTGGCTGCTGATTAAAAAATTGGGGGACCCCTCATTTTCGAATGTTTGCAAATTTATGTTTATAATATGCAAATGAGCTGAAGGCTGATGTTGATAATGGCTGATAACCATAAAGCAAGTGAGCATGGGGTGGGGTGGGTGGGATGAGCAGGTGGGGGTGGACGGGCGGGCTAATGGTCCAAACGTAGGTACTTCATAGAAAAAACAGCAATTTTGGTCATTTTTCGTACTAGTTATTGACCTGGAGGACTGTATGACACTCAGAGGCCCAGTTTGTATCGGTCTTTGTAAAGATTTACCATATTTCTGCATACTGGCATTCTTGGTTTATTCCTGGGTAATGTAGGGTCTGGCATGGGGTAAAGAATGGAATATGACCCCACCCAAAATCTGCGAAATTGACGATTTTCGGCTTTGAACGGCCACAGTACCGGAAGTACAAATCAGAAAGGTGTCACACTGTCAAAATTGAGAGAAAACACTTTATTTAAGATGTGTACATCAATATTATCCCAATGGTTCTCGTAGTTTTTGGCTTACAGGTGAAAATGGGTAGCCTACCCCACCAAAATATGACATACCGTATTTTACGGCCTATAGGTCGATATTTTTTTTTTCAAAAAAATCGTGGGCTCGACCTTTCTGCCGTTTTGACCTATCTTATATCAAATCAAAATTTTCTCGCCTGAAAAAATTAATACAGACGTCTGATTGGTATGCCAGAAGATTCTATGACCTGATATTTTGTTCCTGATATTGCTATTACATCATTTCAAATCCCAATATTACAATAAACTACAGTTAATGTTGTTTATTGTTTTGTGTTTTTGCACACTCGCAAAGCAGGAAGTGTTTGTTGGGTTATAATTACGATGAAAGTCGGAACAACTATGAATCAGTTACGGTTCTTCAGGGTTGCATTTCTGACTGAATATTTTTATTTTTGAAGAAAGTTTCTGCAGTATTTAAAGCATTTAATTAATATTTAACAATTAGGGACATCAATTATCCATCCCTTATTGACTTAACTGATACAAGGATTTGCTTATCGTACTTGTACAGCTGTACAAAGAACAATAACTCTTACACTTAATGTTTGCACATGCGTACAGGTAAAAACATGGCGAGGAAAATTCTGGCAATCGGGAAATTAACGTGTTCTGTCATAATTTTATTACTTCAATCTTTTGAAGGAATTGTTTTTATGGGAAATTAAACATTTGTGTCAATGAAATGGATCACGGCTTGGAGGTAAATTTGGACCTTATCAGTGAATAACACCTGGACATGTCAAGCCATCAACACAGCTTGTTGACATCTTTATGGCTTCCCTGGATAAACATTAATCAGTAATTAAATAATTAAACCAGTAAACTGACAATCTATAATGAGTTTGACAACAGTTTAATTGAGATTCCCAAGGCTAAACAATATTATAAATTGTTTTGAAAAGGAAATGACAAAACAAACAATTTATGAACATCGCTTTATTTAAATTTATTTATTTTCATGACCCCCCAAAAAAATGATTGTGTTAATAATAATAATCATTGAAATCAGCTAGTACAACATAAATTATAAACAATTTAAACAGTGGACAGAGCTTATACTTACCAATACTTACTTTCAAGAAATCGTCGGCTGTCGACCTATACAGCGCCCTCGACCTATCTGAGAACGAATCCAAAATTTTCCCAAAACATGGGCCCTTCGACCTATACGCCCTATCGACTTTTAAGCCGTAAAATACGGTAATTTAAATCTTCTTCAAGTGCAGATTTTTCAAGCAAAAAGGGAACTAAAATCTTTCAATGCACTTATAAACTAGTCTGAAATTATAGCCAGAGTTCTAATGTTTAAAAATGAGCACCAACACGATGACCTTTGCATGTATGAAGCGTCGTCAGTGACAACAATGCACAGAAAGTCTCAAAAACGACAATTGTTGCGTGTAGCAGTCTAAGGGTTAAAGACCACACTCCTTGAAAAATTAGACATTATCTAAATATCATAATTATTGATAAATTTCAGAATTACAAGTCACTTCAGGATATCATTGCCATTTTGGGTATGGATGAACTGTCAGAAGAAGATAAATTAACAGTAGCCAGAGCCCGTAAAATACAGAAATTCTTATCACAGCCTTTCCAGGTGGCTGAAGTCTTCACAGGATCAGAGGGAAAATATGTTCCACTTAAAGAATCTATCAGTGGATTTAAGAAAATTTTGAGTGGTAAGGTTCTATAGTTCTTGGCTGTCTACATGTAACTGGAGCTGCCAACCTTCTCAATATTCTGAGGAGTTTTGACCTTCCATATTTATACCCCCCGCAAACAAAGTTTGGGAGGGGTATACAGGAATCACCCTGTCCGTCTGTCTGTCAGTCCATGTACCTTGTCAGCACATGTTCTCTGAAACCGCTGCTTGGATTTTGATGAAATGTTACACAGTTGTACTACACCATCTGAAGATGTGCATGAAGTAAAATGATTGCTGTCCTAAATTATGAAGGGGAGATAATTCGTCTTTGAATATTTTCTGGAAAAAGGGTGGAGGCGAACCTTGTCAGCGCATGTTCTCCTAAACGGCTGCTTGGATTTTGGTTAAATGTTACACAGTTGTAGTACACCATCTAAAGTTGTGCAGGAAGTAATATAGTTGGTGCCTGAATTTTTGAAGGGGAGATAATTTGTCTTTGGATATTTTCTGGAAAAAGGGGGGGTGGACCAACCTTGTCAGTGCATGTTCTCTTAAGCGGCTGCTTGCATTTTGATGAAATATTACCCAGTTGTATTACACCACCTGAAGATGTGCATGAAGTAATATGGTTGCTGTCTGAAATTTTGAAGGGGAGATCATTTGTCGTGTAAAGGGGGAGGGGTGATCCTTGTCAGGGCATGTTCTCCTAAACCAATGCTTGAATTATGATGAACTGTTGCACACTTTTAGTGCACAAGCTGAAGATGTGCTTGAAGTAATATGGTTGCTGTTCGAAATTTTGAAGGGGAGATAATTATTCTTTAATATTTTCAGAAAAAAGGGGGGTATATCATTTTGTCCATACTTGTACTGTGGCCACAACTGTATTGGGTCCAAACACACTTAAATTATACCCCCACTCGTTAGAGAGTGGGGTATACTGCATTCACCTTGTCTGTCTGTCTATCTGTATGTCAGTTCGCCTGAAAATTTATTTCTGTCACATTTTTCTTAGCTATTAGTGGAGGGATTGATTTGAAAATTGGAATGCAGCCTCTGTATGATGTGTTTTAAGGAACGTCCTATTTTTAGTCCTGTTGGATGTGTACTTCCTGTTTAACAAAGTGTGGACTTATTTAATAATTGTAGCGAAAGATGAAATTTTCGTCACAGTTTTCTCAGCTTGTATAAGTGGGATTGATCTCAAAATTGGTATGCAGCTTCAATATGATTAGTTGTAAGAAACGTCCTATTCTGAGTCGTGTCAGATGTGTACTTCCTGTTCAATGAAATGTGGACTTGGTACGAAATATAGCGAAACATAATTTTTTCTTCACAGTTTTCTCAGCTTCTGTAAGAGGGAATGATTTCAAAATTGGTTATGCAGCCTCAATATGGTTAGTTGTAAGGAATGTCCTATTTTGAGTTATGTCAGATGTGTTCTTCCTGTTTAATGAAATATGGACTTAGTTACCAAATGAAATGAAACATTGATTTTCCATTGCAGTTTTCTCAGCTTCTGTAAGAAAGATTGATTTCAAAATTGGTATGCAGCCTCAATATGATTAGTTGTAAGGAACGTCCTATTATGAGTCCTGTCGGAGGTGTACTGTAATTTCTCGAATTTTTCGTCTGCCGAATTTTTCGTCAGTTTTCAATTTTTGGAGGAAAGCCCATTTTTAAAATTATCATATTTTTCGTCACTTTTGGAATTTAACACCATAAATTGGAATGTTAAGTATTACAGGATTTATTTGAAGAGAAAAACAACAAAAGTTTGCCGAGTTGTTGATCAAATTGTTTATTTACACTTGATGTATTTGTTTCTACAAAAAAAAGAATGTCAATAAGGCCACATCAAATTAATTAATAGATTCTCATCCCCACCCGCCCCAATTTTTCTAAGCTCAAATTTTTTTTTTATTTTTAATTATTCAGAAATTTTCTTTAAATTTCTATCAATTTTGGTGAAAATGAGTAAAAAATAAAAAATAAAACCCTCCCACCCACCCCAGATTTTTTGTTACAGGTGGATGAGAATCTACAAATTAACTTGATAGGGCCTAAAGCTAAATCAGCGTTGGTTTTTTTTCAATTTTATCACTCAAGGTATCCTCTCTTGTGTATATTATTTTACATAAAACGGATGTCTTGTCTGGTTTTCAGGAAGTGTATTAATAAATTCCATAAACATTCCTCGGATGAGTTCATTTTGTGTACACAAAAAGGGTGGGCTTCACTTTATCCTTTGAGGAAACATTGGTTATTTGTGTACATATGATAACTATTGCTTTTGTTCTCACGTACGTGTGTTTAAACAACGATATCAGAGTCCAATTCATCCCTAATTAAATGCAACTAATTGACAAACTTTCACTGGTAGCATGTGTTAACACACCGATTTTGATCTTCCGTATGGTTTGACCCTGAGGTAAAGATTTGCATCGGAAGTGACGGAAGGTACGGGGTTGAAACTTAAAATAATAATAAAAAGAAAGCTAATCCCATTTCTCTTCTTTCTTTCTTTTTTTAGCTCACCTGGCCAAAGGCCAAGTGAGCTTTTGCCATCACTCGGCGTCCGTTGTCCGTCCGTCCGTCCGTCCGTTAACTTTTATTCAAAAATCTTCTCCTCTGAAACTACTGGGCCAATACTTACCAAACTTGGCCTGAATCATCACCAGGGTATGCACTTTCAAGTTTGTGATTTTTATGTTCGTAGACCAAACAACATGGCTGCTGTTACTAAAAATAGAACATAGGGGTAAATTGCAGTTTTTGGCTAATAACTCGAAAACCGTTACAGATATCAAAA
>MJUU01045030.1:369063-382025 GCA_002080025.1 Modiolus philippinarum
CAATTTTTCTAAATATGTCAAATCTTTATTTATCATCGGATTTCAATGGGATTTTTTTCTTTGGATTCCTCTTGAGCTAAGCTTTCAGTAGTATATCAACGGATTTTTTGTAGGTCTTACCGTTTCTGAGCTACAAGGGGTCAAAGGGGCCAAAAATGCAATTTTTCTAAATATGTCAAATCTTTATTTTTCATCGGATTTCGATGGGATTTTTTTCTTTGGGTTCCTCTTGATATAAGCTTTCAATACTATATAAACGGATTTTTTGTAGCTCTTACTGTTTCGGAGCTACAAGGGGTCAAAGGGGCCAAAATTGCAATTTTTCTAAATGTGTCATATCTTTATTTTTCATCAGATTTCGATGGATTTTTTCTTTGAATTTCTATGGATGTAAAGTTTTAGTTGATAGTACATATTTTGCATAGCTCTTTATCAGTAAGTAATCAAAAGGGTTTTTTCCCTATTTTGTTTCTACTAGTAGCTAATAACTGTGTCTAGCTTCTTTTTNGAGCTACAAGGGGTCAAAGGGGCCAAAATTGCAACTGATTCAAGCTCTTTATTGTGTCCATTTAATTACTGTATCAAGCTCTTTACTGTGTCTTCATTCATTTGAATTGCACTCATGTTCAAATTTCAGTATTCGACATGCTGCGGTCGTATCATGCTGCGCTCGGCGTAGCCCTTTATTTCTGTTTACTGGAGAAAAAAAAAAGATGTATGGACATTTATGGCATATACATATTGTTGTTTAAAACCAAGTTGTTGCAGCATATGCAGATGGAAGGAACATTTGACAATATTATTTTTTTTTTCTTAGTATATTAAAATGTAGTAAGGGTTATCTAGAATTAACTTTATGGGGGTCAGAAGGAACTTTTAAAAAAGAACCCTTCATATATGATTTAAATTTTTTATGCCCCCGCGACGAAAAGTCAGGGGACATATGGTTTTACCCTTGACTGTCCGTCCGTCCCTTCTTTCTTTCGTAAGTTCATTCGTCCGTCCATACGAATAAAAAGTCAACTTTTGATGTTTTTCAGACACTTTGCAAGCAAATTGCAACTACTTCAAAGGAATCTAACTTACAATAAGTAGATGTAAACATGCATATCTTTTGGAAGATTCAGAATGGCCACGGTTGCCATGGAAACTGAAAAAGGCGGAAAAATTTTAAGTGCCTGAAATTGGATGAAACTTTACAGGAAGGTTACCTAGCACTCATAAGAATGATTTCAGGTCTCAGAATTTTCAAAATGGCCGCTGTTGCCATGGCAACAGAAAAAAGGCGGGAAAATTCAAAGTGCCTCGAATTTGATGAAACTTTACAGGGAGGTTGCCTAGCAACAATAGAAATGAAATTTTGGCTCCAAATTTTCAAAATGGCCACTGTTGCCATGGAAACTGAAAAAGGTGCAAAAATTAAATGTGCTTCAAATTTGATAAAACCACTGGAAGGTTGCCTTACACCAAAAGAAATGAATTTGAGGCCCAGATTTTTCAAAAATGGCTGCCGTTGCCATGGAAACTGAAAAAAGGTGGGAAAATTAAAAATGCCTTTAATTGGATGAAATTTTACAGAAAGGTTGCCTACCACCCATAGAAATGATTTAAGGGCTCACCACACGGTTGCTGCTTGAAATTTTGAAAGGGAGATAATTTAATTTTGTATATTTTCTGAAAAAAGGGGGAGTTAAATATTAACCTGTCCATACTTGTACTGTGTCTACACTTTTACTGTGTCCACACCTGTATTGTGTCCACACACACTGAAATTTGCACTTACCATATTGATTCAGGGTTCTGTGAGCGGGGGCATAATTTGTTGCCATTCCGCGACAGCTCTAGTTTTCTATGTGTTTCTGCAGTGCAAGTCTCAAATATACCAACAACCCATCAAATTTTTATTAAACATGTTAAAGTGCCTTATGACCCCATACAAAATCATTTTTGGAAAAGCCCCCATTTTAGATCAGCTAACACCAGGCAATAAAAACATGGGTTGTATAAAATGTTTTAAAAGATAATTATTTTAAAATTTTATTAAATTCCCTTAAAATGTCCTAGGAAAAAAAAAACTTTTTTTTCCCAAAGATCAAAAACGAGAGTTGGCAGCTGTTCATACTGAAAATATGGGAAGAAATGGCCTCATTTGTTTTTGCAATTTTTGAAAACTTGTGTCACTTGCAAGTTATGTCTGAAAGGGAAGATCAACCAAACAAATTGATAGAAGAATATAGAATTATTGCAGTTCGGCACCAATAATAATTTTTCTCCATAAAATTAATGAATATATTGTAGATAAAACATCAAGTCTAGGGGTTTATGATTCTTTATGTTATAGAATACCTACAATACATAAACACAACAAAACATAAATTGTGCCTGTAGATCATGTGTAAATGAAACAGACTATTAACAATGAAAGGATATGGAGAAAATGCACACAAGACAAAGTTTCTATACAAATACATGGTAAAATAAAGCAATATTGTAGTTCTTCATCTTGAAGTCACCTTGATGCCTTCATACCTCATAGACAGTTCAAGATGGCCCCTAGCACTGGTTTGAGCAGAATTCATTGCTAATTGGCTAACCTTATTTAGCCCATAGATGCCAGATTGTCAACAAACATAAAATTAACTAGCAAAGTGCTCTTGCATTCACTGTGAACCATTGCAAACAAATACACTGGTGTCCTAAAAGCTAGTGGACTTATACAACATATAGACAAACACGTGGCACTCATCAGGTAGATTGTAAGAAAACTTTGCATTATAAAATAGTCAGATGTGAGCACTAAAAACAGATGGCTAGAATAACATAAAAAAATAATAATCAACTGTCAAAATTTGAAGGTATGATAGTGTATCCATAGAGGATATATTTTCACATGAAGAAATAGTTGAATTTTTGTATGGAGAATCGTAATTTATTAAATACATATAGATAGATCTTTATTCCTGTTTAATGCTATGATCTTTGTCTCCATATGCACCAACAACAATGTTCCACCTGGTTTCACCATATCTATAGATAAATATCAATTCTCTAATGATATGTGTAGTTTAAACTGGTTCTAACCCGTTAGATAAATTTTCATATTCAGTGTTTGTTGAATAAAGCCCTGTGCTATTTCCTGCAAAATTTATTCGGAATACAATTCTCGGTGTTAATCATTTATCATTAGAGAAAAAGATTACACCACTTTATCCCGATTATTACCATATTTTATCCACACTCGAAAGTTAGATTTAAAACTTTTAAATGCTTGGCAAGCCTTGCAATTAAAATTTTACAATTAGCTATCTCTAGTGGATGAAATATGGTAATGAACTGGATCTTGTGGTGTAATCTATAGGTACACAATCCTTTCAAGTTTAGTAAAAAGAGTAAGCAAAGGGTGATAAATCTTGCAGAACTTTAAATCTGAAATTGATTAAAAGTTGCAAGTCATCCTTAAGATATACTAATCTAATTAGAGTTTCTAATGAACCCCCCCCCCTGTGAAAATATTAAGAAACAAATACTTAAGTTATTCAAGTTACTTGTTTTCTAAAATTATGTTTTATTTGTCTTGTCCTAATTTTTAGTGAAGAAATTTTGGCTTATCGCAATAAAGTTTAAATTTGGAATAAAAGGTTGGTCACCATGCTTGTTTTCTCAGAAGTTGAGAATAAAGTTTGCTCATATATTTCACCAAATTTCTGGGCTTATCATACTTACTAGAAAAGGTGGTTTATTTTTTATCAAGAAGACAAAATGTGACATCACAAAGAAATAGCTACGTAAGGGCTGTTCCTGCCCAAGAGTCAAGCCTACCCTATTTATACAACTTTAATTTTTATATCTGCAATAAATTTTGAAGACTTGTATTGGTATGATACTGGTTAATGGAATTCACCATCTTGCTATTCCCGATTGGTGTCGCTGCTGCACTATCGGGTAACTCGCGGGAAAAGTGGTATTTCACGCATGTTCATAAATTCTTCCTTGTGCGTGAATTTTCCCGGTATCACAACATCACAGAACAAACCTGATCTATATAAAGTGCAGTGGTGACACCAGAGGGAACAAAATATAGAAGGTGCATTCCATTGGATGGCTTATGTAGACACTTAATTTCTATGTGATAACTAAAGTTTTAGTTTCAAATGTGTGAGTCATTGCTCTTCCTTAAAGTGAATTTTATACTGTTGAATCAATGGAGCACATTTGTATTTTATTACAGGTGAAATGGATCATATACCAGAAGTAGCTTTCTATATGGTTGGACCAATTGAAGAAGTAGTAGCTAAAGCTGAAAGACTGGCCGAGGAACAATCATAAAACATTATCATTATTAAATTATTAGGACTATTTGAAATAAAATGTCAGCTGAATCCCAGGCTTAAAAACTAGTGCTGTAAAGAGTGATGTTGATGTTTTATCAGTTTGTGAATACTACTGGATTATCTGCAGTAGTTATGTTTGAATATTAAAAAAGTAAAACGGAGTTTGTGTTCAGTTTGTATTGTATACTGTATTACAACAGAGGTGTAAAGATTTACATGTGTTCAGAAAGGATTCACAGAAATTCTATTGTGATTTCAGAATTAATTATCTGAAGCTGATTTGTCGTCTTTATGTTTGGATTAAATTTTTTATAGTTTACCAGATCTTTATAGTCATTTGCAGTGATTTTAAATTTGGTTTGAATAGGGCTTCAGTCTCAATGAAGTAAACCTCTAAAAAATATTTGTAGTTTGATATTGCTGATTTATAAGTTTTGATGTGGGTAGTTAGGTAGAAAAGAACTTGTTATATCTATACCTAAAAAATTAAATGTTGGAAATAAAGCAGATATAGGAAATTGTCTTCAAGAAAAAAAAATTAATTTCAACATGGCAATAAAATTTTTAGCTTACTTTGCTTTTGCCATCACTTGGCATCGGTCGTCCATCTGTATGTCCGTCTCTGACAAGCTGGTATTCCAGATAACTCCTCCCCACAATATTACTGCTACATTTATTTTGCTTTTCACAGTGATTAGGCATGAATTGATGGTGTTCATATTGTCATGGTTGAGATTTTGGCCACAATTTGTGATTTTAAGAGGTTGTTGAACTTGACCATTTTGTCAAAATTGTTCTTGAACTGCTATTCCTGACAACTCCTCCCACAATATTCAAGCTAGTTTGATTCGCACATTGGTTTGCAATGTATTGAAAATGTGCTTATTGTCATGGTTTAGTTTTGGCAAAAATTTGTGAATTTGATGGGTACATTGTAGTTGAACTTGGCCATTTTATCCAAATATTTGTTCTGTATTAAGTGATATTTCCATCAACTCCTCTCACCATATTAAAGCTACATGTATATATTTTACCTTCCACAGTGATTAGGCATGGACTGAAAATGTGCATGAAGGTATGTAGTTTGACTGGGCCATTTTATTGATTCTTGATAATCCCGATTGATTTTACTATTTTGTTGAGTGAGATATGCTAGTTAGAATTCTTGAAATTTGTTTATCAAGTGCCTAGAGAGTAGATGTCTCTGTTTTATATCCAACAGCATGGGCATTATATGTATCTTACAGACACAGAGTAGCTAAATTTTATTTTCAACAAACCAGGAAAAACACCGGATAATGGCAGCAGGGGTATATAATTGCTATTAACTCAAAAACAAGTACAGAATAATTATCTTCATGATAAGCTGTATCACAGCTGCAATTTACAGAAAATCTTTTAACCCATGGAAGAGGTTATGTCCTTTTTGAAACTTTTCAAATTTTAAGTTTTCATCTCAAATATGAAAAGGAGATGAGAGATATAGTGTTAGAAATAGCCGCTTGCCCGCCAAAGTTAAATTCACAATGGGCAAGTCATTGTTGATAGTAAATTGTCCGCTGGGCAAGTTAAAAAAAATATGCGATCTCTTAACTCCAAAAGAATGATTCTGAATCGAGTCTATCAAAATAAATCTGATTCTTTGATAATATCCAGGGACCAATTAAATTGTCAAAGTGATTGCACAATCTGTAAACACTAATAAAAATTTCAGACAGAATTTTTTTATTTTAAGGTATTTTTTAGGTCTTAGTCCATTGTTTCAAAAAATAAAATAAAAATTACCGTATATGTCACCGATCATCTTTTCCTATTATCAGGCTTTGAAAATCAGGCCAAATTCAATATATTTCAGCGATATTTACAAAGAATATATAGGGAACTGTGAGAACATGCTTATTAAGATTTCATATGACATAAATATCGGATAGATTTTTTTTTATTTTTTGATATTTCGTAGGCATACATTTCAGCTATATGTTGAGCTGAAAAATCTATATGTCACCGTTTGATTAAGAGAGATATTTTACATTGTTTACAAAATAGACAATATTTACAGGAAAAGGGAGCTAATTCACAGGAAAGTGTATGTCGCTCTATTATGATGTCACAATGTAAAGGCCAAATAAGGAATATTCCGGCTTGAAAGTCAAGTCAATCCTGCATCTGACTTGTGTTTCACAAATGCGCCAATCAATGCGCCGTGTATTAGTGTCAATCTACCTTAAGAGAAAATTTTTTGTACTGAAAAACAAAGTTAAACTCGTGGAATCAAGGATGTCCTTGGTTGAATCCAGTAGAAAGGGCGATGGCCCTTGAAGTTGATTAGACATTTAAATGCTTGAAACCCTGAATTCAATAATTGATTAAAAAATTAAAAGTGGTCATGGACAAAAACAGAGATTACAGACTCTTTTCAGTAAAGTAAACAGCAAGAGCCATAATTTTCCAAATAGCAAATTTAAACCATTTTATTAATTTGCCGCTTGTTTGTTGCAAATGGGATCGTCTTTTAAGAGGGGGACTACTGTACAAGATTTACATACATGTATTAATAATTATTGTGGTGACAAAATTTCTAAAGGCAAGAATGTAGAAGTATGTCCCTAAAAAGGAAAAAGAGAATTGATTTTGGTCATGCTGGTACTTATAGTAAAAAAAACAACAAAAAAAGCAAATGTCATTAATTATGAAATTGGCATGGTGATTCACAGAAAAAGAACAACCAAAAGCTTGATAACATCAGCTACACTAATATAAATAAATAGCTTTGCCAAGTTGCATGATATGCCCGTTGTCACACCTTAAAACTTTAAGTGATTTAGATAAGGGGTTCTCAATTCAGAAGCAATTATGACTGCCTAATTAAGCTTGAAATCTCTTTCAGAAATCAATCTGCAAAGTTTGAAGTGAGCTGATAAAAGTACTTGCCAGTTAGAGTGAGACGTGTGAAAAAAATGCCTTAAATTTGATAAATGAAAGTCCTATAACTGGAAATTTCACGAAAAAGTATACAGATTGCCAGGCCATCATACCTAATACAACTACAAAATTTGAAGAGAATTGGCTGCCAAGTTAGAGCCTGACATGGAAAAAATTGCTTTAAAATGATGAATAAAAGTCCCATAACTCTTGCAAGAAAAATTAAAAATTTAATGAAAAAGTATACAGATCATGAGATCATTATACCCAATACCTCTACAAAGTTTGAAATGAATTGACCAAAGGGATGCCAAGTTGGAGTGCTACATGTAAAAAATTGCCTTAAAATTGACGGATAAACTTCCATAACTCTTGCAAGAAGAATCGAAATTTCATGAAAAAGTATACAGATTATGAGGCCATCATACCAAATGCTAGTACCTATACAAAGTTTCAAGTGAATCAGCCAAGTGGTTGTCAAGTTAGAGCGCGACATAAAATGGACGGACGGACAATACGACATTGGTACACCATAATACATCTGTCATTAGACAGGTGTATAAAAACATACTGCAGATGATAACTAGAAATCAGAAATCAGAAATTTTCTGTTGATTAAAGATACAACATAAGATTGTGATCAATGAACAAAAAAATAATGCCACAAATGATTATAAACAATGAACAAATTACACAAGATGCATAGATTATATTATCAAGTGATTCCAGGGCTAAGGAGATACACAAACAATAACTCAACTCCCATAAACTTTGGAATGAATTTAAAATTTATAAAATACTACTTTTAAGTACTCTTGATTATAGTTTTTCTCATATTTGACATTTCATAGACACCTTTAACACATATTTGCATAATATCAAAGTCATTACTAAATATAAATTTAAACTTATCAAACTTGGACATAGCCCCAAATTAGGAAAAATCTGTAAGATTATTAAGAAATTTGCCTCGAAGAGTTCTTAATTTATTACACACAATAACAAAATGATATTTATCTTTAATAGTTACCTTGCAAAGTGGACAGAGCCTATGAGCCATAGGAATATTTTTTTGACGGCCTTGCTAATGACAAATTGGTATACAATAGAATTCTATAGAAGCTTGATTGCTTGACGAGCAGACAAACAAGAGGAGTTTAGAAGGAGTTGTTATAGGTGTTACTAGAGGATTATTGGCTTTTTCATTGAAGAATTGCAAATAAAATATGTTAATGATCCGGGAAATCCGCCATAACTGGTTTAGATAATATACTAGTGTCTGGCTCATTGAAATCTTTCAAAGCATTAAATCTGAACATGAACATGACTACTCTTTAACATACCAGAAAATGTGACAAATTAAAAAAAAACAACAAGAAATTGGGGGTAAAAGGTTCCTGTAGAAGCTTTATTTAGTGCCAGGAGGGGCCTAAAATGAAGGATACTGTATTGCATTAAATAGTGTATAGGTTCTGGGTGCTTTTAGACCCCCAGTCATTAAGGGCACCTCGCATAGCAAGGTGCATCCAGTCGCTTTGTGACTTGGGGCAAGTAGAACCTTGTAGAGGCAAGTTGCTTTAAAAACTAATTCTAACACTTGAGATACAGTGAAAACAATACGAGGTTTAGGAAATGAAAGCATGACTATCCACTTATCCCCCAATTTGGAGGAATTTAGGAGTTAGAATGGAAAGGGGGCTTTCTGTATTTGCCCTGTATGCATGTCTGTCCATCATTTTTACCTACATGTATCTCGTAAACGTTTGAACCAGATAGGTCCTTCATATTATTCATCATGTAAAGCTGAGCATCGTTATTTTAATTTCACTAAAAAGTAAAATTTTTACTTCAACATTGCTTAACTCTTTCCAACCAGATGATGTGATAGGGCCTTCATATTTTGCCTGTATATTGATCATATAAAGCTGGACAACATAATGCAAATTTCAAGGTCAGGTAAAAGGTCAAGGTCAAAATCTAGATTTCGCTATAGCTCGTAAATTACAAAATTTTGCTAGAGGCTTGATATTCCATATATGAATAGAGCTAAGTACAAATACACCAAAATATTCAAGGTCACGTTAAAGGTCAAGGTCAACGAGTATACATTCGAAAATTTTAACAAAAACTTCAACATTGCCTGTATCTTTTCAGTAACTTCGGTATTTTGTTATTCAACCAGATGTGATAGGCCTGTATATTGAACATAAAGCTGAATGCCATTATGCAAATTTCATTTAGGTCAGGTTAAGGGTCAAAGTCAAAATCAAGATTTTGCTTTTAGCTCGTTAATTACAATTGCAAGAAGCATGATATTCTATATGAATATATCCATGTGCTCATTTTCACTGCTTGCGTGCTCATCTAGGGAATCATCCGATTGCTGCTGCTGTTGCGGCCGTTGTGCGGTTGGAAAAATCGACACATTCGCTGTTTAAGGGTTTGCCCACGTGCTCATTTCGCTGCTCATGCTGCTCGTTTTCACTACTCGCGTGCTCATCTTGGGAATTTTTCCTTCTTGCATGCTCATCTCGGGAATTTGAGGAGAAAGGAGGACTGGGCCTTAAAGGGTGGGGAGGAGGAAAGAAAAGACACCACAAGAGTTTTTTTTGGAACGATTGGAAATCGTTTCCATGTCACGAACTACCAAACCCGGATGGGTACCTGTAAAGTGTGAAACGAAATAAAAACGAAATGAAATCAAACGAAACGAGACGAAATCGATCGAAACGAAACGAAATCAAATTTTTACAAAACGAAACGAAACGAAATTGAACGAAATCCCAGGAAATTGAACCGAACAAACAGAATTGGACAAAACAAACAATATTCCGTTAAATAATCGTCCCTACTTTTTGTCATTTCTTGTTGACTTTTTTATCACTGCATATGTGCGGGTAAAGGGGTATCCATGCAATGGCGTAAGAGAAATATTAAGACAGGGTATGGAACAACTGCTAACTGACACAAATGAAGAAACAATAGTTGCCTTCACAGATGGATCATAGTCCTTCCAAGGTAATTCTGGACCATGTGGGTCAGACGCTTTAATTTATCCAGGCAGTCAAACCGGCATCCCTATTCAAAAACCAGTAGCTCCAAGAGGATCAATACTGCTTGCAGAGTTAGTTGCAATAAAGATGGTATTAGAACACTGTATGGTACATCTAAACAGTGGATTCACAGCTCTAAGGATCTTCTCAGACAGTGAAACAGCAGTTGGTCTCCTCACACTAAACTGGCAGTCAAATAACTATTTAGATCTGATCAGAGACATCAAGGAAAACATGACATCACTAGGCAGAATAGCGGGCATCCATATGTCTATATCTTGGACCCCAGGTCATGCTAATATAGCCGTTATCGAGATAGCAGACGAACTAGCAAAACAGGCCGCAAAAGAAGCCTCCATCCTTGATGTGAGTCACAACATCATCACCCTATCGGATGTAAAAATAGCAGTAAAGCAATTAGTGAAAGACAAAGGGCAAACTCGATGGGAACATGCAGAGTCAGGGAGGCATCTCCACAACCTAATACCAAATGTGGGATGCCCAAACATGCTAGACTGGCCAAACCAACGCCTTGGACAGATATTGACAGATACAACAAACTGAACAAATACAGACACCAAATTGAAAATGCCACCACTCCAAACTGCGAATGAGGAAGTGAAAAAACAGCAGAACACTTCCTGCTTGTCTGTGAAAAATATGACCATGAACGAGTTGAAATGCATAGAAAGTTGAAAGAGCTTACACCTGCATTTTACTTGGATATGCAGTCTCTTCTAACAAAGACGGACAGCAACAAGTCCGTATTTGATAACACCTTGCAGATAGTGGGAGAGTACATCGATAATACAGGAAGATTTGGTCCAGCTCCATCTCCCATTTACAACTGATCTTGATTCTACAAACACACAATACTAAGTATCATTAGAAAGTGCACAGAGAGAAAACTGTACCCGGTGTAAAGTCGTGTCCGTTTGGACCGTAGAATCAAAGATCAGGATAAGGCGATGTTTCACCAGCATAAAACAAGCATATTGATCAGCTGAATATTTTGCGTAGTAAATTAGGTTCTATCCTTGCCTTGTAAATTAAACTTAACGCCATCCAAATACAAATTGAAAAAGAAAACACACGAACGAGTCAAATAAAAGATAAGGTCACTGGCATTCTTTTGAAACTTGTGATAAGACATTCATTTTCACGAGTTATGGGGCATTAACTGAAACAGAAACACTGACAAAGACCAGCCAAAAAGTAAAAACATCTCCTGTATGCATACATGCATAAATAAATTCATTGGTCCTCTTTCCAAATTTACAGCAACTCGGGTGCAAGAGGTATTGCAACTTTCTGTGAATTTATTTGCTTCAGCTTACTGATTTTGCGAATTCTCTTTATCGATGTGATGTCACATCAGTGTAATGACCAATCAAATGTCAGCATTTAAATTTACCTGGACTGGTTCTGGGGTGAACATTCGGAAGGCTTCTAGATTTTGCCTTCTGTTTACCATTACAGCACTAAAAATTGGGGTCTGTTTAATTCATGTTGGAATGATTCAAATAAGAATGTGATTGGATTTTAGTGAATTTAAAGTGATCTGGAAACACATATTTTTATTTTGCAAATATATTTGGAAGGAATTTTATTTTTGACTCGGGCTTTTACCATACACTAACTGAAGACTTCTCAATGTTTCACCCCAGGGAAAAATCAATAGCCAGGATGTGCGATAAAGAGAATGCTTCATATCTTCTCCAAAACTCTTTAAACAGGTCATCTTTCATAAACAATATCATAATGAATAAACTCAAATGCATTTTCATACTTCAAAGTTTAGATAAAAGATTCAGTCACTGAATTTGCCACTAGTCTTGACAGATTTTTCACAATTTTTGAAGGTTTTTGTTAAAATTCGTAACACAGTACCTTCAAAGATTCCCTGATGACTCGGACCAAAACAAACTCGGACCATGAAAAACCCGGACCATAACAAACTCGGACTACACAAAGTCGGACCATAACAAACCCGGACTACAACAGTAAAAGTACAGTTTATGCTATAAATCATGCATAATTATGGGTAATAATTAAAGTTTTAGATAGAATTATATTGAATAAGCATAAAAAAAGAATACACACTTGTCAACAGGAAGAAATCACAACATCAGAAGACACAACAGCAAAGAAAGTTGAACTTGCCCAAAGAAGTTTGCTTTTGTTAAAAAAGGAGATAATGATTTATATAACTTTTATTATCTGGAATAATATCAACAGACATAACATACATGTACACACATATATTTCATTGTATACACTTTCAACCATAAACTCGCATACAACCTACATTCACAACGGTAACATTAACATATACAATACTATTACACTTTCAACGATCACTCACTACTAACTCGTTTCCACAACCAAAGTGAGCACTATCTCAAGCACTATGTTATCACAATTCACCTTTAGCAACATTCACACAGAAAACTGTCATACTTTTAACGTTGATCAACTCACTAATGCTAATATACCAAATTCCAAATAATGATCAATAAAACAAGATCTAGAGCACTAAATACAATATTAAATTAAGTCACTAGTTAAGGACACAGCAGCACTAAATACAGTATTCAATAATGTTAAGAATGTTTTTTTTCACGTAAAGTCACTAATCATGCACTGGTCCGTAGAT
>MJUU01045031.1:0-36413 GCA_002080025.1 Modiolus philippinarum
GTTTGGATGAGAGAGAGGGGGACCAAAGTATAAACCACGCTAATACTTTCTGTCATGGCCACAGGTAAGTACATGTTTGTTGACTGGGGGTAATAAACAGGTCTGTTGTTTTGTTGGACAATAATCTGTCAAAAATTTACCTGTCGGTGTGTCTTATTATGCCGGCTAATATTATTTCAATTATTTGTAGAACAGTCTGCTCATCAGAACATATATCCATGGTCAGAATTTCGCATTTCACCTTTTTTTGATATTTTCAAACATTTTTTTAAAATAAAACGTTGGTTTTGTACCTAGATGTGATCAAAATATTTGAACAAAACCAGGAAAAGTATATAATACGCTTTTGTCATGCTATCATTTAGTTACACAACCGTCTGCTTCACATTGATAAAGAATGTACATGATGGCAATGGAAGGTCACCGTTATTTGGTATCTCTAAGGTCATCAGACATATCTTGACAATTTTTATCGAGAGGATGGCAAAATGGCGACCGCACAACGAAGTCAATCTCATCGAAATATCGATCTCATGCACTTATCCTTTGGAATAAAACATTAATATAGATGTATACTGGTTCATTTATACAAATGGAAAATAATATCAAATTTTAATTTTTTTCTGAATTTTCCCTTTAATGGGTGGTCCCTTTCAAAGTTTGTCTTTTTAATGTTGGTACCTCATCTAAGATGGCCATCAGTGGGGAACAAAGTTAAACAAAGGCCCTTAATATGGGAAATACATTAAAAGACCTCCTCTAAACCACTGATCATAGTCACACTCAGATCTAATTATAACTTATTTGATAACACTAGTCTTTTTGGGTGGTCCCATTCAAAGTTTGTAGTTTTTATGTGTATACCTCCTCGGAAATGGCCACCAGCCAAAAAAAAAAAAGAGTTTACAAGATTAATGAATTCAGAAGTCTTCTCAAAAACCACATCACCAATGGTCACAATAATATATTGGTAGGCCCTTAAAAATATGTATAATATTCATATCTCTTTGAAGTTTGAAGTCAGTGGCGACATAACATTAGACTGATTGTCTCGTGTATTGTCATTAGGCCATAGTACAGGTGAGCAATATTGGTTCTTCAGAGCCTCCTGTTTAGGAGAATCCTTTATTTGAAATTGTCTAAACTTGTATAGATGGTTACTTTTGAATGCCTTTCGTTGATTTCACTGTGTTTGTTATTTTAGTAGTTAATAGGAAGGAATTCTGTAAACTAGAAGTTCAGACACTTAACCTGCGTCGTTCCACCGACAAATGCAAAACACAAAAGCCAAAAAAGTACGCACTTACACCCTTAACACTCCAATTAACACCCATATTTCAAAAGGGTTCTTTCCAACAGCAAGGGTATAATAGACCTTTCTTAATAATTTATATAATATTTACTAATTCTCCAAATGTGTGGCTTACCTGTAGCTTAAGGCTAGTAAAAAGGCTAGTACAGTAACAGATAACTTTGACCTTGTTTTTATGGTCAAATCACTTCATAACCATTAATAAATAGTTTCAAATTCAAGTTCATTTCAAAGCACCTATAACACACTTTAAAAATGTATTGTTTGATTGATTTTCGAGTTTTATGTCCAGTAAGCAATATTATAGCTATATCACGGCGAGAATAAGTAAATCAATAAAAAACAAAGGTAATCAAGGATTAAAAAATTCATCTCTTTATGGTACATTGCCCTAATAACCTGATTTGGCCAGGATGCTGACCTACCACCAGAGAATGCAAATGCAAGTTTACACGATTCTACTATGCATAGTGACCTACCATCATAGATGCATTCATATGCAAGGTTACATGATCCTGCCATGTATAGTGGCTTAAGATCTGAACTTAGACGTAAACTTGAATGTAAGTCGTTAAAGCGGAAAATATAGGTGAAAGTGATCTAATGTTGCCTGGGTCTGACCTACCATCAGAGATGCATTCATATGCAAGGTTACACGATCCTACCATGTATACTGACTAGATCTGAAAGCGGACGTAAATTTTAATGTAAGTCATTCAAGCGGAAAATATAAGTCAAAGTGACCTAATTTTGCCTTTATGATGACCTATCATCAGCGGTGCCGCCGTGCGCGGTCCCGGCTGAAGAATAGGCCCGCAGCATCCTCTGAGCTTGGAGTATGAGCCATCCTAACAGAGGACCCCGAGGGAACCCCGGGATATAGAAATAGGACCCAGTATATCCGGCTTGCGGGGTGTGACCCCTCCTAAACGGAGGCTGACCCCGAGGGTCCCGGGATATAGAAATAGGACCCATTCCGCGGGATTAATAAATACACAACCCATCTTTCGGATGGGATGTAAACTCAGGTCCACGTGTTGGAAGAAATGCCACGCTTCCTGCACGTTAAAGAACCCTTGTAGCAAGCTCTTTTTGGGGTGGTCCGTAGGTGATCGGCTACAAGGCTAAATTCCCCGCCCTTGACGATTTCTCCCTACTTTTCCAGTGGCAGTCAGAATTTCCCGTCCAATGGCCATTTCCATACCCCAAAGTGATTATTTATCAACAAACTTGTTCTCGTCTTGATATAGCTGAAATATTGCTGAGTAGACGTTAAATAATATTCAATCAATCATCAGCGGTGGATTCATATGCAAGGTTACATGATCCTATCATGTATAGTGACTGATATCTGAACTCGATGCATATACAAGGCAACATGATCCTACCATGTATAGTGACTGAGAAATGAACCTGGAAGCAAACTTGAATGTAAGACGTTCAAGGGGAAAATATAGGTCAAAGCTGGGACTAATATATTAGTCCCAGGTCAAAGTTACCTAAATTTTGCCTGGATGCTGACCTACCATCATAGATGCATGCATATGAAATGTTACAGAATCCTACCATGTATAGTGACTGAGATCTGAACTCGGATTTAAACTTGAATGAAAGTCATCAAGCGGAAAATAAAGGTCAAAGAGACCTTATTTTCTCGGAGGCTGTGAGCCAACCCAAGATGCATCTGCATGTAAAGTTTGATGACCCTATCATGCATACTTGCTGAGATAAACATCCAAATGCGGACGCGGATGCAGACGTAGACGTAGACGCGGAACCCCCCCCCCCCTCAACTTCGTTGAGGCGAACCTAAAAATTAAGAAGAAGAAGAAATAAATAAAGATGGACTGAACAATCGGGACAGCCACTGGAAAGGGGGGGAATGGTTAGGGACAGGAAATTTAATCTTGACCAGCTATGAAGGCTGCTCTCCTTAGAAAAATATCTTTATACTGCATTGAGCGTGGCGTTTCTCCACACAGCTTGTCTACAATGGTTCGCGGCCAGCCTTTATGTCCCCTGACTACACAGCATTGGCGGGGAATTCCCCTATTTACACGTTCCAGGTGGCTCTGTAGATGGAGCCCCTGAAAACGAGGCTTGTTTATGGGGGGTCCCAATATCCCATATCCCAGTAAGTCTGGACGAAAATATCCCTTTGAGAATTGAAGATATCCCATTAATTATTGAAATATCCCGTTTTCCATAGTCAAAATATCCCATATCCCAGTACTTTTTGTCTCAAATATCCCATATCCCATTAACAAAAGTGGCAAATATCCTGTATCCCAATATACCATAAACAAGCCTCGAAAACCAATTCAGGATACGGGAATAAAATATTGGTCAAGTGTTACATCTAGGTTTGTAAATGCGCGTTTGATACATGTCATTCATTCGAGACATTTCTGTTTCTATATGCAATGGTATTATAAATGCAAAAAAAAAGGCTGAACCCTGATCAGTGCGGACAGTCATTTTTAATAGCCAATTCATATAAAATGAGCAAACTAATTAGCAATCTGTGCATATTTGCTGTAACTTTTAATATTTAATTTGTTACTATAGTTTTGGAGGAGATGACCAAAACATACCATAGATGTATTAGCCCTGACTAATACATCTATGAACATACTTTTTCTCATAGTTTCCAATGTTAAATTATGTTGCAATTTGGTTTTTTCCAATAATACTCGAACGATCTAGTTATCAGGTAACAAACTATGGGCAATATTTGTAAATGACCTTCCATAGAACGTTCCAATTTGGTACAATTTTGCAGCAGTTCCGATCGTGCGAGGAGACGACCATAATGTTTTCTCTTAAAATCCAATGTTTAACTATTATGGGAGTATTATACTTCCATGGTTTAACTGTCTATGTTCACTACTGGCGGTTATGTTTGTTGTCGGATCAGCATGAACAATATTTGTTTACGACCTAATATACCAATTCCAGTTAAGTTTGAATTTGCTTCAATTTAATTATTGGGGATGACAGAGTATTTTTTCTTGTATCATCCTATATAAAGTATGTTTTGCGATTGTGGCGCTTTTATCGAATCCTATAGAAAGAATTAACCAATACGCTTTATTATACAGAACTTTGAATGTACTATTCTTGTAAAGTTTGGGTCAATTTTCTCAGCAACCAATCCGAGGTAGACAATCAATATATATATAAGAGTCCAATGTTAAACTATGTTCTGTGCTGTTGTTGGATCAGAATGAAATGAAACGCCTCCAAAACGTTATTTTTTAAAAAGTTTGGTCGGTTTACTTTCAAACAAGGACGTATATTTAGATATAAATATACGTCCTTGCTTTCAAACGATTTCACAGATTACCAAAATGAGAAAAGTTTACTTATCAACGAATGGACACCAAAAATTGCCGTAGTTTACAATGAGTTTTATGACAATATCGTTGAAGAATGTGGAATACCGACTCATTTTGATACTTGAAAGAGAGAATCCTGTCTCTTTGTGGGGGCAGCTATATAAGACCAATCAAGTTCAAAATAAACAATACCTCATTTCAAAATTGAATTCCATTTAAATATGGTAAGCAACAATACAAAAAAAGCGTTTAGAGCCTCTCGTTTGATATGATATGATATGACTTGCTAAAAAAAAAATCAAAACATTGTTTTTTCCGAACTTACAAATTAATTCACATTATTTCTATTTTCCTTTGACTATGACTCCATCTGTAAATCTGTGATGGTAACACTGCAACAAATTCTAGTGGTGTCACGATATAACGATATATCGATATATCGCCATATTTTTCAACAAACTAGGTATACCGGTACGAAATCCAGCGTACCGATACGTATCGTTTTCTGATTTCTGCCAAAATTTATTTCAGAATCAGTACCCCCTAAATTCTTGAAATTTTCTGATTTTGGTATGGAAAAGTCAGAAAAATGACAAACGAATGTATTTAGCTATACATGAAAATGGACACTCTTGTCTCACTAAAGAATATTTTACTATTCTATCACATAAAATAGTTAAAAGACGAAGGTGTTTAATTGTAATCAAATTGGGAAATCAGAATACGATACGTATCGATACGTATCCAATACACTTGCGCTATATCGATATATCATGATACAATATTTTATTGACGATACTCATCCCTAACAAATTCATCCAACCCCATCTTTATACGACTTTGACGATGTGCTACTTTGGCACCTTTGTATGACTTTTCATTGTTGTTTGAAAACAGTTAAAAGAAGACAGCAAGACACTCGAGATTATGTGTTATTTTCTAAGACATTTCATGTACGGTCAGTAGTACATTTGAACTGGTTCATTTGAAGTGTCATTTCACTTCCCACTTCAACCACTTGTAAATCTGAAGTCCTTATCATATACTTTGCCATAAGTGTTTTCAAACGGTTCCTCTGACCATGTACTCAAAATTTTGTATTTCATTCGAACATTTGATATTTATACTTCAAACATCATAACTTTGAAAAAATTCACATAAGTAAAGTATTACTAAGTATTTCCGAGTGACAAGCTGTATAGGAAACAGGTTATCGGATATACATTGCTTAAAACAGGTCATTTCTCAAGATTTGGGTTGAAAAAATAACTTAAGTCCCAGAGTATAAAAGGCAAAATTTTAAGAATAATTATGCCATCAAGACACAGGAGATCCCACACGAAAGACCAACTCTCTGTGAGTATTGAAAAAAAATTAATATTTTAAGTGAAAAATTACTCGGAAAATACAAAATAATGATTACAAGAATCATCATAAAACTGAAAAGTCTGTCTTAAAATTATCAAAATACAGGTGCATTGTCACACTGCTGTGCGTCCGATATAGTCAGTCCATACCGACTTTTTTCGAAAGAGTACAATAGAAGAGGGAGCATGCAAGACCTTTTCTGTTAAATTATGTGTGTTTGGGCATTTTCAGCAGGTAACAAAATCTTTTTGATGCAAATAATCTTTGGTCAGTTAAGTGTTTTCTCTTCTATTAAATTTCATTTTGTGTTAACACAAGCACCGTCATCTGTTTTAAATATTTAAATTCATTCAATTTAATAAATTCATTAAAATTGTGTTATTTCTATTGTTTACTGCTATCGTTGTTAAATTTAATTTTATTGTTAACTGTTTGGGGAAAATTTACTTTCGTAAATTTAAGATTGTGAGCCTATTAATGTAATAACCCTTGCAAGTAAAATCGCGATTTTTGGCCAAAATTTGTCACAAATATTGTCGCACCTCGCTCCGCTGGGCGATATCCTTGATCCACACCTGCTATGCATCCTTTGTTCTGTTCTGTTTTTCTAAGTAAATGCATATAATCAGAGGATACAAACTTCTGAAGTTGATTTCTCCTAGAACTCTTTGTAACACGAAATTAATTGAGAGTAAACTGAATACACTTCAAAATACAAAACTACAAATTAATTCCTAATTTTTCAGAATATGCTAGTTATGGATTAGGTGCATTGATAACGTTGTTTTTTTTCTCGTGGTTGTTTGCTTACACGTAAAGTCATAAATTGCAAGTATTCATTAATTCACCGAAAAATCCCCGATCCCTTGGTTTTCCGGAAACAACGCGAGACATAAAACTGATAAAAGACCATTGTATCTTAGAAACACCTGTTATAGATAAAATGTAGATTACATTACGGTTTTATGTACGAGATAATAATACTTAAAAGGTGTGGTTATGTATAGAGGCAAAATAGGCCAAGATCGTTGGACCGACCTAATCCAAAACTGAAAAAGTTCTATTTGAAAAAAAAAAAAACAATACAGAAGTTGTATTTCTAAGGATAGTTGAATATTAATAACACCAAGACAGAAAAAATGTCGCTATGCGTGAATTCGAGAATTTGAGAGAGCTATGGCTTTTTTCGTCTGGATTTGTTCACTTGCTTGACCATTTTTACAAAATGATCACATGTAGTGTATTTAAACATGATAGGCCTTTCAAATACTGGTAATAAAATTGTGAAATTCTTTTACGAAAGCGCAGTAAAAATGTCCGATTCTTGAAGCACTGCATTCAATGACTATAATGAACATGTACTTTCAAAGAAATATGTTTCGAAAGTAAAAATTTGCATGTACAACGATGAAATGATGACGTATTATCTCTCGATTCTGTTTATTATCCCAGTACTTTCGAATGAAAACTGAAGCAGCCATGAAACATAGACAAGAACTTGAACTGAGAGCTATCCATCTTCTTTGAACTTTCAGACCTCGAAACTTGAACATCAAGGAACTTTCGTACCAGTAACGTACAGCTTAACTTTAGTTGGAATATCATTTCATTTTGAAATTTGTTTTTATTATCAATTTCTTCATAATTTTTGGTCCATTTTTCACACTTCGGCATTTTTTGTCTTTTTAATTTTTGTCCTTGCCACTTACTTCCACTTTGTTTCCTGTCCTTTCCTGTCCCTACCCATAATCCTTTCCTTGCCGCCCCCAACATTTTAATTACCAGTACCTTTGTGAATGTGTTCAAGATCGGTATTGCTCGGCTCGCTGCACACATATCCCATCTGGGTTTAAGCTAGCGCGTTCACACGTATTTTTTATTTTTAATTTCCCCTCGAATAAGATATTTTATGTCGAAATATTTGGCATTTTTATTCCTTTTTTTATTTTTTATATCAGATGTTTTCTTATTTTTTTTTTAATTTGACTTAGCCCAATTCCGGTGGTTAACCATTCTGCTGACTGCTGTATTTTGTATTATACATGCAACATTTATTTTGCGTTAAGCATTTGTTTCGATTAAGGCAATCATCTTCACCAATTTTAATCGCCAAATTAAACCAGAGGCTCCCATGCGCCTGTATCGCTCACCTGGCTTTCAGTTGCCACAATCAAGGTAACATTGAAAGTTATACAGTTGATCTTCAGTTTCTCAAACTTTCGTAGCTCAAACACCTCCAATATCTTGAACTGTTTTTAAAGTCTGATGATGTTTTAGTATATTTCTTTGTTGGGCTTTTTTGACAAAAAAAAACGTTCTTGCTAAGGACCACTTTCGACACCAGTTTTGAAGTCGAGATGTCATTTTGTAAATGGCAGTCAACAAACAATTTTCAACATCGGTTTTGAAGTCGCAACATCAATATCTACTTGGAAATCAAATTTCATTGAAATCGGACAATGTTGAATTTTCCCGCCTTTTTTGGCGGCCATTTTAAAGATGGCGGTCAACGAACAATTTTTAACATCAGTTTTGAAGTTACGACATCAAGACCAATTTGGAAACCAAATGTCATTGAAATCAGACAATGTTGAGTTTTCCCGCCTTTTTTGCGGCCATTTTGAAAATGGCGGTCAATGAACAATTTTTAACACCGGTTTTGAAGTCGCAACATCAATATTTATTTGGAAACCAAATTTCATTGAAATCAGACAATATTGAATTTTCCCGCCCTTTTTTGGCGGCCATTTTGAAAATGGAGGTCAACGAACTATTTTCAACGACAGTTTTGAATTCACCACAGCATTGCAAGCATTTCATCATTTTACACTTTGCCTTCATCTTCTATAGTTTTGGAAATAAAAGACGAAAATACAAACATTTTTAAAATTCGGTGAAAAAAGGGCAATGACTCCTACAAGGGGTTTTGGATTTTCTTCAAAATTTCAGGGTGGGTAGATCTTGGTATGCTGAACATTTTTGCTATATAAAGTTGACCTCTATCTGTTATAGTTTTTCAAATAAAAAATAAAAACTATTAAAATTTTGAAAATTTTACGGGAAAAGGGCAATAACTCCAAGACGGGTTTTCAGATTTTCTTCAAAATTGCAGGGCGGGTAGATCTTGCCATGTTGATCATTTTAACCCTGTCAGATTTTTGATATCTGTAACGCTTTCGAGTTATTTGCAAAATACAGCAATTTACCCCTATGTTCTATTTTAAGTAACAGCAGCCATGTTGTTTGACCCTCGGACTAATCGAACACATTAATTTTGAAACTGCATACCCTGGTGATGATTCAGGCCAAGTTTTGTTACAATTCGCCCAGCAGTTTCAGAGGAGAAGAGTTTTGATTTGTTGTCGGACGGATGACGGACGACGGACGCAAAGTGATGGCAAAAGCTCACTTGGCCTTTTAGGCCAGGTGAGCTAAAAACGGCATTAGAATACCGAAGGAACAAAGCACAAGATTACACAAATCAAAGTCCAGAGACAAGACAAAAGCAAGAACACCAGACGACGAAAAACAAATAATTTCAAAGTAGATGCGATGTAAATGTTCTTTAAATCTTTGGTTATTGAGAGAAAGTACATCGTCTATATATCTGAAGCTGAAATTAAAATTCTGGGCTAGTTGTTTTGTTTCTGTTGTATCAGCCCTTGTAAAAACGTTGCTTCATACGAAAAAAGAAAAGTTCAGCTAAAAGTGGCGCACAATTTGTTCCCTTTGGAATTCCTATTTTCTGTTGAAAAACGCGGCCTCCACATTCAACAAAAATGTTGTCGATAAAAAATTCAAGCATCTTTATCACGCCAAGTTCACTGTATTTCTTGTTTGACTCGGTGTGGTTCTTAAGAAAATATGTTTTTTCTTTTCCTATTACTAAGTTTTTTTTTACTATTTTAAGTTTATTATATGGAAGGGTTGTTTCTGTTATTTGAAAGAAATATTATATTGATGTCCAACAAAAAGAATTGGCAAAGTCTAACACTTTCGAACGTACTAATTTTGACGGAAAAACATTAACCAAACAGCACTCGAACAGCGCAAGTACCACCTAAAAAGAACACCTTGCCTTCTATGTACTGGGTTCCCAAGCTTCATAAAAATCCCTACAAACATCGTTTTATTTCGGCATCAAGTAACTGTTCTGCCACTAATTTATCCACCATTTAACCAGTGCATTCACTTGTATGTAATTTTACGTTGCTAGGCAACCTGTGATACATTTAGAATAAACAGTAAATTGATGCAGAATTGATATACTTTATCATGTATTCCGGCAAGTTATGACATTCCTATTTCCTGTAATATTGTTAGAAGCAATTTTAGGTTAAAAGATTTCTGTGGTATGTTTTGTTTATTTTGGTTGCTATGGTAACCAACGTATACCTAACGGAAAAGGGAAGCTTAAGCAATGTTGCACTATTTGTATGTTCAATCAGTTCTTAAAAATATTTTCTTTGTGTAAAAAGTAATATTAAATGCTCAGGAGACTTCGTTAAATTTAAACCATTGAAACCAACACCGTGTCAATCAAAATATTGCAATAATCTCCATGGCAACACGATTTTTTTATTAAAGAATATCCTTGGAGAACATGACAAGTAACTGCAACATTCTTTTCATTGCATGTTTTCAATAGTTAGTATGGTTGTCTTTGATTTAAATGTATTTGAAATTGAGAATTAGCAAAATGACCAAGAGAGCAAGATTAAATTATGATATCATAGGTCATCAAGGTCAAGGTCAAACCGGCTATAAGTGTTTATTATTTCAGATAAATGCTCTTTCTGTGATTTCCAATAGATAATGCATTAAGCTAAATGATTCTTTAAGTATATACATGTAATATCCTGTGGTAGGATCTTCGGTTCTAACTTCAACTTTGTATTGGGATTAACCAAAATGTAGAAAACCTCAGTTTTGTGCCCATGTCGAGTTTAGTCCACGAAATCTATGTTTTGCTGAGGAAAACTGGATTTCTCTGTATTTTGATTAATTACGCTTGCCATTTGTATGATATTCCATCATTGGATGGCTTACTTTTCGGTAGTACCTTTCTCACATCATTATCCTTTTCTTGGGTATATTTTTGAAATACAATCAATAATTACCTACTAAGGGAACTTTGCTTTATCCAAGAAGGTTATATCTAAAGCTTTAGCTGCTGTAGGTCATTGATGCGATAAACTTTATTCAAGGGGAAATGTATACATTTACATCACTTGTAACTATCTCAGTCTTCCTGTACCCCACACCAACTTAGTACACAGGCTATGGGAATTCCATGCATCTGTCTTTTTAGTATTTGTCTTGTAAAGTTTGCAATGTGTATGTTTAAAACTCAACGATGCATTGAAGATAAACGGAAGATCGAGGATGGGGAGGTTTTGATACCCAAAAACCTTCCCAACCATAACGCTAAATGTTTGCTGTCCCAAGTTCCTTTCGTTGTTAACGTATATCTTTTGTATTTTTTGCCTGTTCTCTTGTAGCCTGTGATTGAAATTCGTAGTCATTTACGTGTTTCCTATATCCTTTCTTTTCAATTTCCCGCGAATTACACGATTACTGTCCAAATAATATGTTTTAGAAAATTACAAAAAATGAAAAGGGGGCTAACAGGAAACATCTACAATGGCTGCAACAATCTGCCAGGGAAAAACACAAAATGTTATCAGCGATAGGAACTCGGGACAGTCGGGCTTGGTACCGCATTAGCAAAAGTCCGCGGTATTTATTTCATATTTTATCAGTTTATTGATCTGAAGAAACAAGAGTACATGCGCATGTGTGAGTGGTGTTACTTCTAGATCCGTGAGATATATGCCTAAAAATCCCTGGCAACGTGAATCTTCCATCATTGTAAGGATTTCCCTCCGAATTTACTATTTTGCTAGACATGCAGAGCTGATATATACCATGGAAATGCACAACTGACATATATTTTGGTGCATATAAATCAAGCAAGAGCGAAGCATTTCCATTTATGAACAATATAACTTACTATATCATTACTTATAATTCTAATTTAGGACTTGAACCTCATATCGTATCTCTCTTGATATAAACTCACAACTACGGAACATCCTGGTTTTTTTTCTTTCAATTATTTTTGGTCTGTCAGAATTTCAAGAGACATGCATGTACCTCCAAAGCCATTTCTCCTAACAATTGAACTCGATCTGCGTATTTTTCTACTTAAAAACTTCCACAATATTAACGTCACATTGCGTGACAGGCGGTATATTTATGCCGGAGCGACTTGCTATAGTTTTTTGCAAATGTCCTGTTGTGTAACTGAATTCTATATAGAGATCGACAGTTATCATATAGATTTATGTATGTAATTGTCCTTCGTAGTTTTATTGTGTCATTTTCTTTCGGTTATCTTGAGATATCTGTAGGAAAGAGAACTATAGACTTAATCATTATACCTAGGTTTTGGTAACCATATAGATAAAAACAAAATTATTTTGTCTGAAACTGTATCTTATATTATCTGCCTTACCCTTAAAAAACACAAACACAATACAAAAAGATTTCATTGAACATATCTATATCAGAGGGGATTCGGTTTAAGGCTGTAATAGATTGTTATGGAAAATGAATTCTCTCAAACCGACTTAAAAGAATTTCGTTTTTCGTGTTATTTTCTTCATAGTTGAAAATATGTGTACCGTGTACTACGAATTTTATTTGGGTACACGCCTAACCTATATTCCTATATAGAAGGTCAAAGGTACTAGATCGAATATGATCAGTTCCAATCCAAAATTTAAGAAAAGCTAAGCAAATAATACATTCACCATTGGAAGTACTTATTCCCAACTCAGATAAACAAGAGAAATTAGAGTAAACACATACTTTTATCATTTTTTACAAAGCACGTTATGTTTCTAAGTTACCATGAAACTGGTGTGCAAACGACAAGCCGAGTATTCTTTGAATGTACAGAATCTGAGACATATCTATATGGTAACATATACTGGTAAAATGTTACATGGTTATTTTTCCGTTTTTTTTTATTTTTTTAATTTTTTCTTCTTCTTCTTATTTCGAGTGTTTCCGTATTGGAGGTTTATTTGTCTTGTTTGATGGAACTTATAATGTATATGTACATTTACTCCATATCCCTTTATTTGTTTATAAAAATGCATTTCAAAATTCTATTTTTTTTTCATTTTACGTTAAGTGACATTGTATTTCTGTCCGCAGTTCAAACTTGTACCACCCTCTGTATAAAATCTACATAATCATAGAAAATATGTTGATGTTTCTAAATTATTTCTTGGTTCCTATGATTCTTAGGAAGAATGATAAACAATACAGAGGTCTCTTATCGAGTACTGACATAATAAATTTCATCCACGTTTTTTTATCTTTGTAGGAGGGGTCTGCATCAGAAATTGCAAGGGTATAATATTACAGATCCCGAGTTCAAAGAGAAACATTTTTTGGCACTGGATACCGTTACACAAGTATGTAATAATAACGAAAAATTATTCTTACACAAAAAATAATATTTAGAGTACATAGCCGGACAAGGGACTGATATTTTCCGTGTGTAACAATAATATTATAATTATTGTTACACATCTTATTGTTACACAGAATATTAACAATTTCGCATCTGTGGGTACTGTAGGTTGATAATTTTAAAAAAAGACGTAAGAATATATTCATTTTGATGCCGATGATATGACAATCATGCCTTGAAATCATATCAACTCTATACCCATACAGAAAATGAGTTCATGAATATTCACCGTTTTATTTTCTTATCGTATTGGCATTCCTGATGGCAGTCTGCATTTCTTCGTAGGGGATAAATGTTCTCTTTCCTTTTGTCGCGAATGCCGTAAAAAATATATGTACAAAGTATTGCTAATATTTTTTTCATGTGTATCTTGTATTACAATACTTTGCTGATTGAAATATAAGATAAAAAGTATTTTCACCATAAATTTATGTCCGAGAATCTCCATTTCTCATTAAATGTCATAACCTTTATTCTTGGATAAACGAAATATTTGTGTAACAGTAATGTATAAAAATAGCATGAAGTTAGGAAATATCAGTTTCGTATCCGGCAATGTACTCTGAATATTATTTTTTAGTAACAATAATTGTTCATCTAACCGTATCAAGTGTCTATTTTTTTGTAATGGAGCTCCGAAAAACTAAGATCTCATTTATCGAGGATTCGTGCTAAAAATAAGTCGAACCGGCTTTCCTAAACAAAGGTCTTTCCGCTTTCCTTCATAATTTGCTGTGGAAAATTTTGTATCTGTTTCGCTGTAGCTGAATCACACTAATGTCTAAATCTTTTTTAGCGTTTTAACATATTCACGGTTGTTTATTTTGCCCCTTTTTTTTATTTTCTTGTTTACTTAATGTGAGTGAGATATTTCTGATGAACTGGACATTGTTTTAAGCATTTTCTTGTTTATTGTATTATTACTTCCCATGTATAGAAAGAGAAAATTAGAAGTCTCTACCAACTTTATTTTGGTAATCGACATGTCTTTATTTCAATCAACTGCGGTTATTTATCATTGCATTTTCTAAGTCCAGGTACAAGTACCGGTGATTGCATATTTTGTATATTTTTCTATAATTTCATTTTGACAAGAGGCACTTAGACATTCACACTTCAGCGGGGAGTATGATCGTTGGCTGAGGGTGTCAACTTGTTAAAAATTTGACAGATTTTCCAATCAATAAGATCTCCACTATTATCTGGTAAAGGTTAATAAGGGTTGTAGATATTTGCACAACAACATTTCAAGGAATTGTTAAAAGCAAATTTAAACGAGAAATAAGTAGCAAATGAATCTTTTGCTAGACAACATTTTTGTTCGTTTGGCAACATCGTTTATCAACAGGTCATTGGAATTCCCAGGGGTACAAACTATGCACCTCTCATTGCAGATCTTTTCCTATTCTGTTACGAACGTGATTTTATGAAAAAACCACAGGGTGGAACCATACAAAGCAGTGATCAACTTATTTCAATTTTCAACAATAACAGCAGGTATATCGACGATATCCCTACTATTGACAATCCCAAGTTTTTAGACTTACCCCAACAACTAAAACTTAATAAAGCAAACAATGATTCTGAATACTGCCAATTTCTCGATCTAATGATCATCATTGACTCTGGAAAAATTAAAACTAAAATTTAGGATAAAATGATTTTATTTCAATATTACTAATTTCCCTTTTCTTGATGGCGAATAGACCATTTGCCAATTCAAACGGAATTCCCGAATTTGACCTCGCGTTTTACAAACTTGGACAAAGGGAAGCAACTCTAGACCGGACAAACACGGTTAGTTTCCAACGTAAACTAACCAAAATGTAAAAATTATTTTCTCTTGACCTGTAAGGATTCCAAACTTCGACTTTGGTGAACTTTATCAAAATAATATGACCTTTTATGTGCCTGTTTGATTTGCTTTATATCCCAATAGATTTCATATACCAGAATGCTGATTTATAAGGGTTTCTTCGGTAAATGTGACAACCTGTCCGGTGTCACGTGACGTTGATTGAGTCAAAATTTTAAAGAAAGGAACCAAAGTCGGTAATTGGCAAATCACCTATTATCTGTAGCTCCATCATACGGGGTGTATATATCTCAACTGGATTCGCACGCGTCTGTTCTACTCTTTACGACTTTAATGAACGTAACCTTACTATCACATCCAAATTTTTACAACAAGGTTACAGATTCCATAGATTGATAAACTCATTTTAAGAAGTTTTATAGAAGATATGAACATTTGATATCTAAATGTATTGCGACTCGCAAACAGCTTATTACTAACGGCATTTCTCACCCTCGTTTTTCTGGATTTTTGTTAAAAATGTCACGACCTGAAAAAAAAATCCAGAAAAACAAGACGTAACTTACATTCTTTACATAAAAGGGGATATTGGTCGGATATTCTTCATGATTCCGTTAAATTAGCTTTGTGATCCAATGACCTGAAGATTTTACAGTTATACTGGCATCTCACTGATACTGCCGATGTCTATTGAAATCCATGATGACTCTTTACCGAACCCTTCGGGAAGTTTTGAATTTGATTATTATTGCGTAGTGCGACAGTGTTTTACCAACAGGCTAGGGTCCTTGAGCCGAGCCGGCAGTTTAGCGGCGAGCACTCCTTTACCCATCTTTCTAAATTACGTTTTGACTTATTCTTCCTCTTTCAAAATTGTGGTCTTGGAGTTAGTGGTCTACCTGTTTTGGAATTATTTGCATGTTTATTATACTACAAGGAAACGGGATAGAGAAAGGGGAGGTTTGGGTACTCATAAACCAGTTTAACCCTACAGCTGGCTGTTGCCAGTGCCGGTATCAAGTCCGGCTATCCCGAGTTCCTATCGTTGTCTATGTTTGTCTTTTGTCATTTTGTTGGTTTTCTTGTACAGTTCCCTGATGGATTGTGGCATGTAATTGTAATGTTCGGCCATTGTATGTGTTTCCGGTTATCTTTTCGTCATTAATTAAATGTTTAATTGATTCCAATTTTGGTTAATTTCCTGAAAGTGTCAAAGACAACTGATTTTTTTTAAATTTTACTAAGCAACCATTCTTTTTTCCCGTGTAGTTTCCTAGCAGATTGTAGAATTTAATTATAATTTTCAGCCATTGAAGGTGTTTCCTATATGTTATTCATTTTTTTAAATTTATAAAATGTCTTGATTAGGAGAGATATTTTCCCTAATAAGATTTCAAAATTATTTAATTACAAAGGATTGGTTGCATTTAGGCCTTAAATATTTTACGAAAGGATATGGAGTAAGTGAACATGAGACCACACATATGTTCACTCTATCTGCAATTTATTAATTAATGAGTGTATGGCCATTTCGGAAATTAATTCCTCATTAGCAGCACTAGAACCCAAACATAGGATATTCATGATTAAAAACAATGTTAAAAAATGCATAAATCTAAACGAAATTAGAATAACCAGTAATATCAAATATGGCCAAGGAAAAAAACTACGATGGAAGAATTTAAACCTTAGTTTTAGAATTTACATAAATTTAGACAATAATTAAAAACAAAGTGTACACATGAGATATGATCTCATGTACAAGTACACCATATCTAAGAAAAATAAATAGCATGCATCTCAAACACACGGAATTAAATCGGCCCACTGATTTGCCAAAAAATAAATTTAGTAAAAGCATAATTTCTTTGATACCTTTCAACACCAGAACATCTGTAGTTTTAACCATGTTAGATTTTTTTTTTTCAAAACACCGCTTCATTCCACCGAAATTAGCTCATTTCTAATACCCCTCTTTATGGCAAATGGAAAAATAGTCAACATGGGGTATATTCAAACTCAATTTTAACCCTGCCTTGCATTCGGAACCAAGCTAATAATTTTACAAGAGGTTATTTATTTAATAAGAATTATGCATGCAAAATGCCAAGCTAGTTCCACGTGCTATGCAAGTCATATAAAAAATGAAAAGGGTATATTTAAGGTGAAAATTCAGTGTATTTATGATATTCTGTTTTGTGATTTGTCTCATTTATCAAAGTTTGATTTTTTATATGCACAATAAATCTTTACACACGTCAAAATTCTCAGTAAATGTTGTTTTGCTAGTATTCTATACCTTGAATGAGCTTTTTTCTAACCTGGCAATTTGCCAAATAAGCTGGAGAAGATATGGTTTGAAAAGTAAACTGGATATTTATTTTGTTATTCAGTTTTCCTTAATTGTTTTCCCGATATAAAATTATGTTTTGGTGGATTTGAAGCAATATTTATGATCCGTGGCATAATCAATCTTTAACGACATATATTGTAGGTTACATGGAATTATATTATATTAAAATTCCAGGTGGGCCGGAAAACAGCCTTATTGCAACCCATCCTTTCGTAAACTTCCTGAAAGTTTCAAAGACGTACCGCTTTTTTTTTAAATGCTTCTAAGCAACCATACTAATAATATTTGATTTGATTAGGATAGACATTTTCCCTAATTAAATTTAAAAAATAATTGATTCCAATCTTGGTAAATTTCCTGAAATTGTCAAAGACCACTTGTTTTCTGTTGTATTAGCCCTTGTGAAAACTTTGCTTCATACGAAAAAGGAAAAGGTCAGCTAAAATTTGTTCCCCCTAATAATACCTATTGTCTGTTGAAAAACGCGGCCTCCACATTCAACAAAAATGTTGTCGATCAAAAGTTCAAGCATCCTTATCACGCCATTTTCACTGTATTTCCTGTTTGACACAGTGTGGTTCTAAACAAAATATGTTTTATCTTTTCCTATTACCAAAAAGGAATAACTGCGTTCTCCGTTTTTGGTACAGAAACATTGATGTATCAGATCGGAAATTACTGTTTTAAGTTTATTATGTGGAAGGGTTGTATAAAGGATAAAAAATTAAAACGTTTGAATGTTTTATTGATTTCAATATTGGTAAAATTCCTGAAAGTGTCAAAGACAACTGATTTTTGATCAAATGATCAAAGGAGGGTTAGGAAAAACTGCCATGTTTGTCTGCAGATAAAGATAACATGAATGTATTACAAGGTTGTAACGTTTCTTCAAACAAACGACAAATACATTAAATTTTGTCCCTACATATCAAGTACTCGAGGAAAACTTTGAGTACTCTAATTCCATGAACACTAGGAAGTTTAAATAATTACCAGTCTTGACATGTCCTGATAAATGTATCTATCCAGATAGGCTGGTATCATTATTATATCATACAGACATACGGATACATTCTGGTAAGAACCTTTTCATTTGACCACTTTTTAGAGTGTGTTAATTTTTTTTTTATTTTCTTAAACTTTGTTTATATATAAAAGGAAAATGCAACGGTCGAAAAACGATACAGTTGGGGGGGGGGGGGGNGGGGGCTGTCATTTCACTAAGTTAACTTTGAAGGGAAGTGCAATTTTGCAGGTTGAGGGTCACAGGTTGCAAGTTGCTGCGTATGAGGATTGTAGGGGAGGTGGTAGATAGTGATCCAGACGTCGGTCTATCTGTTTGTGCTTAATTATCATTTAGATCTTTGTTTAACATTTTTTGTGCACATTGTTGTTCTTTTTTTTGCAAACATAAGTATATGAAACAACTATATGAATCGATCATGACAAAAGAATTAAAATAGTATACAATCTGAACTTAGAACTGTATTAATGACTACTCTTAGTAAACTTAGAAGTGTTCTATAACTGCTCTTGAACAGTTTTAAACACAGTCACGAAAGCAGTAATCGTTTAGAATTGTTCTTAAAACGTTCATGGTCAAGAATTGTTCTAAAAGCAGTCATGACCAGGAGATGTTTTGAAAGTAGTCATCGCTAAAAATTTCTCCTAAAAAGGAATACGGAAATCAATGATGATACTTAATAAAAATCATGATATTTGCTAGTTGTAATTGAGACCGACAAAAATCATAATATATGAAAGTTGTAATTGCGAACAACAAATATACATATAAAACGTTTAATTGGAAAAAAAGAATAAGACAACAAACTGCAGTTGGCGACAGAGGCTGGTGAATATGGCTATTCTCTCTGCATTTATATTGGAAAAATTCCTGAAATTTGACAAAAGGGACATTTTCTGCATTTGATATGATATCAATGCTTCGAATACTGAAACTTAATACATTTTTGCCATAAAATAAATGGGACATTTTCTGTAGTCCCTCTTACTTCCTACAGAAACATATAACAAAAATGGCATTTTCAGTATTCTTAAATACCAATGCCTTCTCGTTATTTCACTAAACGGTGAAAGGGAAATTTTCTGCATTCCATATATTATTGATGCCGCTTTCTTGAAGTTACTGTGATTTTACTTAAATCATATGCCAAAAGGAACATTTTCAGAAATCGATATAATATCAAGGCCCGTAACAATAAATTTTCCTATTATTTGACTTAAAACATATCACAAAGGAACTTTTCTGTATTTGATATGATATCTATGCACGCGGCAATTTAAGGAAACTTCCTGTAGTTTGACTAAAATATACATGTATGGCAAAAGGAAAATTTACAGTCCATCTATAATATCGATGCTTACACGCATGAAACTTTCTGTAATTTGAATAAAAACATTTGGCAAAATGAAAATTGTTTATTCGATATAATATAAATTTCCTTCTTCAAACCGCATGTTATTTGACACAAAAACACTTCAAACTTTCTGTAATTTGACAAAAACATATGGCAAAATAGGCATTTTTGGTAATCGATATAATACCGACGCATTAGAGAATGGAACTTACTATAATTTGGTTAATAACATATGGCAAATGGGTACTTTTTGTATTCAATATAATATTTTTGCCAGAGTCATAAAACTTTTGCAGAGACATATTGATTATATGTCTCTGCTTCCTTTAACTTGATAATAAAAGGGCAAAAGGGAATTCTCTGTAATCGATATAATATCGATGCCTGAGATAGTGAAACTTTGAAACTTCATGTAATTTGACTTAAACATATGCAAAAAGTGACATCGATATGCGCCATCATAAAACTTCATGTGACATATAGCAGAAATAAAGTCGTTTTTACATTTTCATTAAAGATTGATTGTAACTATATATAAATGACAGTGAAAACAATTATTCTAATTAGAACGCATATTTTCCCCGTGATTTTCAATTAAACCGTATAAAAAGTATCGTCAGGACTCTCAACATGTATTTCCAAAATATAATAGCATTATTTTTCAAGAAATACTGACAAACCAAATTAAACAAGTATATCATCTGTTATAATTCAAGTATCCTTATTATTTTCACTAGATACAATGTATTAGTATATTGTTTAAATTCTTTATTCGTTCTTCTTGTTTATTTTGTATGATATCAATAGGATTTAAAAACTAGTGAAATTGCTTATACTTAAGAGTGTATAATCACAGACTTTAGCTCCTTTTACTTTTCCCAATATTTGAAATATTTCTACAGCATATCATATTTTCCGTTTTTATGCAACAGATCTCCAACAGTAATGTGTAATAAATTAATTACATTTAAAATGTAATGTAATTTAATTACTTACTTTTGAAAAATTAGTGTAATGGTAATGGTGTTGTAATGTACATTTTTCCCAATACAATGGTAATTTAATTAATTACAATTGCAAAGCAATGACCCCAACCCTGATATCAATATCGGTACATGCAATCATGAATCTTCTTGTAATTTGACTTAAAGGTAATGGTAAAAGTGACCGTGGCATTTTCTATATTCGATATAATATCCATGTCAGCAAAAATGATGCCTACTGTAATTATTTGGTTAAAATATATGGAAAAAAGGGAAATTTCTGTTTTTGATAAGATATCGATCACCGCAACCATGAAACTTCGTGTAATTTACTAAAACATATGGGAAAAGGGACAGTTTCTGCATTCCATACAGTAATTCGCAATCATAAAACTTCTTGTAATTTGACAAAAAGCAAATGGCAGAAGGGACAATATCTAGCAGTCACTGACATAAAGACATGTTATGATTGACAAGTTTTTACAGCAGTATAGTGTCGTTATCAAAGTCACAACAAATACGACCATAGCTCTATCAAACTTGATCACCCATCTACTGTTTACACATATACTCCTTAACTTAGATATTTATTACCCTACATACCAAAATTTTCAACTTTACCAAACATCTATTTACAAAATCATAAGCCAAACCGTCTATCTATTTAGTTATAAACATTAATCTTTGACCAAATAATCATTGAGAATAATCTAGACCTTATAAAATTTTGAGAATTCTTACATAATTACATAGTTCGCATGAATCAATGAATATAAAAAGAGTAGTGTTTGACTGTTGATCATATTCAACACGTTCAAGAATTCATGAGAACACTGTTGCCAAGTACTGTTGTTAGATTTGTTTGTAGTGTTTGTGTTTAATGAACCTGTACGGAAAACTGATGTCCATAGCCTGGTCTGTTTAATACATAGGTTGGACTGTATGATTTATTTTACCTTTTTTGACTCACTGATACTGTGACGGGTGCCGCTAGCGGAGCAGGACATGCTTACCCTTCCGGAGCACCTGATGTCACTCCCGGTTTTCATGGGAGTTCACACTATGAGTGCCTTAGTTCTTAATGTTATCTTTTTATTTCCGTGCATTGTAGCTGTCTCACGTCCTTGTTTTGTCTTTGTTTTTATCTGTTACCGTTTTGCCATGTCTTTGGACTTCGATTTTTGTAGCCATCGCTTCCCTTGTTCCTTCGGTATTCTACTGCCGTTGTTTAATTAAATAGACAATATCTAATCTTATTCATACAGTCCTGATCTCGTTGAAATTCCACATTTATGACACCAAAACTCAACGTCTTTACATGATTTCTTCAATGTATAACAAGAATATGTTTTTTTTATTTGTAAATTCAATTAATTCAATATTTGAAAATAATTTGTACATATGTCTGTTTTAGAATAAAAATGAGAAAATGTGGTGTACAAATCAGAATCAACGACCTGAAGGATACATATCTATCAGCCATATTGTCCGATTTCCAATCCAAAATAGGAGAAAGCCGTCCACAACCAAATCCAAAAGAACCAACATAGTGAAGGAGTTAGACGACGGATTAACTCGTTTAAACACATCTCGTCAACAACACAATTATCTATGAGGTAATTATATGCTTATCTATGTAGTTTGTTCTTTCTTTGAAGACTATTGTTTACATAACTGGGACAGTAAGAATTAGAAACAGGGTATACTGCAGAAACTAACAAATATGCCTGCATGTTTCATTCAGTAGAATTCTTGTTCCCACTATTCGTCAAGTGGAGCCTGCATGTATGCTGTTGTGTCTGATCCATGTGCGTCTCTCCGAAAGCCGAACACTGCGACATACACAACAAATCGTGCCATCGTATTGAAAGAATTGACATCGATGTTTTGATTGACGCATTTGCGGAAGCGCACATGTGTTCAATGGGGAAAATAATAAAATTACCAAAGAGAATTGTCAAGGGCCGAAATCCATAGGAGAAAAGACAAAACAGGTGCAAAACTACCGAAAAATTGTTCTGATTGGTGCAGGCATTTCTAAACAAATGACGTATAAAACTGTTTTTTGGCGCGCTAAACCTCCCCTTCCATTGCGATAGTGTTCGGTAGCAAATTAACATAAATTGCTTTTGTAAGGTCGTAGGCAGTGAAAAGAAATGTTCATCCCAGTACTTAGTAAAACATGAATCTTGAACCACAGTTCAGACCGAAACTTCAAATTTTCTAAACGGGACTGATATCTTTGAAAGAACCTTTTCAATGATAGTATGAGACGGAATGTTTTGAAGCCTTGATTAATAAGGCACGCGTAACGAATCAACTATGAAACATACACTCCTTAAGCAGGAGAGGCTGGAATATTACTGACCATGTTTTGGAAATTGATAATATTGAAATTAAAGTCGTCCCTTTTGTCGTAAATTTTAGTACTGAGATGACCATTTTCGTCAAATTCGAGATGTAATTCCAAAACAGATGTAGATCTAGTGGTTTCTGTTGTTTCATTTATCTTTTGCCCTGGAGGATATATTGATGGGATTCATTTTAAAAAAGGATATTAATGAAAAGAACATCATCAATATAGATCAGTGAGATTGTAGGATATAGCATCTTTAAGTTTTTTAACTTGTACGATTCCCCGAAGAAATTCAATCTTGTAGGAGTATAAGAACAAGTCTGCGAGTAGAGGAATACGATTCGTTCCCATTGCCCTACCAACTTGCTGTTGATAAATAGCACCTACAAATGTGACAAATGTATTAACTATAAGAAAATCAAGCATACTGCACACCTGTTTTTCATTGTGGAATACTGTTCCTTTTAATTTTTTTAAGTGGGGTGAGCATTTTTTTTTCAAAAATGTTTGTAGAATGACGAGCACTTCGAAAGAGGTTGTATGCGCATGGATAGGGCTCTTCGTCAGTCTGCGTTAAACATATGAATTTGATTCAAATTCAAGGGCAATAGTATCGCCAACATTTAGGCATTTACCCATTTTCAATTAGAATACTTTCAATTGTGAAATAAATACATTAGTTCCCAACACGCAAAGAAGATGGCATTAACATACAAAAAAATACCGAAGTTACATAAAAACAGTAAGTTTCGTTATGCTGTAGATGTATTTCAAGGAGTAACCTCTCACCAGCAGCATTAAAATCAAATAATATTGAGTCATAATCCAAAAGGAGTCAAAAAGGAAGTACTCATTTTCAAAAATATCAAAATAGGAAGCCAAATCCCGTAACAAGGACATCTACCGAGCCATACACGGAATGAAGCCTCAGTATTTTAAGGGGTTATAATTTTGATAGAAACAGTAGATTTCTATTTAAAACACAGCGTAAAATTTTCATGTCGGACAAATCTGACTATTGTAAGCAATTGTAAGAAATTATCATGCAAGAAATGCAGAATACAAATATTTGTTAGTCGGAAGTATTTACTTTGGGCGATATTTTCCATCTCTGTCTGAAAAACAGTTACAAATAAAATTTCGGAACAATTGTGCCCCTTTATTCTCTTTTTAAATGAGTCTTCGTAGTCCCTGCTTAGAATAAGTGAACTACAAATAAAAAATCAAATGAACGTGTTTAGTGTGTAGGAAAATTCAAGATAAAAGTTAAAATTTTGACTTTTAGTTCGAAATTCCAAGATAAAAGTTGTGAATTGAGACTTCATAGCTCAAATTTGAAAATTTAGACACCAATCTGTTGTAAAAGTGTACTAGATTGATTTGCCAATGCTTCCAAGCCCCCAAAATGGAAGCTGTAACATGCCTCAGTAAATGTAATTTATAACGTTTGAAAAGAGCATACTAAGCATCATGCAATAGTAAAGGACTTCAATATAATAATTCAATTATTGGCTCTTAAACACACACTGCCAATTGAGTTCGATGCTTTATGTCCACTGAACATATGCCTTTTATTGTTTTTGCAGCTAGGAAGCAATGTGTCATATTAAAACAGAAGTGTTTATGGTAAGTTCGACAATATTCCATATTTCTTTTACATCGAGCTATATTTAAATCCACCACGGAAAGTAAAAATACTTTTAAATGAATATAAAGTTACTTATTTGAAGTGAAAGAAAATGCTTAAAGATGAAGAAGAAATTCATTTTAAATTTTACTTAAAACTAAAACATGAAATTTGTTTAAATTTAATTAAATGGAAACATTGCCAACATTTCTGGGTGACACACAGCCTTTTGAATGGCCCTAAATCTCCGAATGCTATAGTATCTAGCTTGAAAGTGATATAATCTAATACTAAAAAGTAATTGATAAGATGCGAAGACTTCGCTTATCATAAGAGTTTGCATTGTTTTCTTTTGCGGTGGTTTCAATTCTTCATTTGTTTTGGACAATATAATGGAAGTTAAAGAAATAAACATAAGAAAATGCTATAACCCCTAAAAATGAAAGATTCTGTAATGGAAAACAAAAAATATATAATTTGAAAATCATATAGCAAAATAAAAAAAAAATATATAAGAAGTAATATTTGGGCAAATTCTATGACACGCAGTGTCTAATTGGTCATTCAGAGGTCTTTGTGTCAATGTGCAGAAGTGGCGGCACAAGAACTTTAATAACTGAATTGCAAAAAAAAAAAATGGAAAGAAATATCTTTTTAATTGAAAGTTTACTTAACATTTCATGATTTGTTTTCCTTTCCATCAGAATCGCGAGTTTTAAAGGACAGAAGAAGAGGATACAGAAACGGAAGAGGATGAAAGGAAAGAAAAAAGATCGGAGTAGGGACTTGGACCGACTCTCACGGGAGAGTCATTATCACGCGAGACTTGGACATCATTCATCACTCATTTATCATTCATCAATCATCCATTCTTAATAAAAACTCTTTATTTTCAGGTTGCTATAACTTATATCAAATATTCATATTCTGTTTGAATATCGTTTCAGCTACAACAACGACCAATTATACTGGCCTTGGTATTAAAGAGAGACAAGATGTTAGATGTGATGCGGAGTCGATGTCAGTTTTTATACCATCTTCTCTTCTATCTCAAAATGAACATCTTATTTGGAGAGATCCACACTGCAAGCCGACCAACAACGGAACTCATCATACTTCAAGAATATCACTCACGGATTGCGGTACCACGGTCAAGTTCACTACTGATGAAGTTATATTTGAGAACGATCTTATGATTCAAAAGAATGGACATTCACAGATCCCTAATACAACAATTGATTTTGGAAATACTGACACAGAAATAATTCCAGTTCAATGCGTCTACCCCCGGAGAGAGAATATAACGCTGTCATATCGTCCTGCACAGACCCACATTAGGTTCTATGAAAAACGCAGCGGACATATGGACATTGAATTCGAGCAGTATCAATCAGAAAAATTTGTAAACATCATTCCTACAATGTCCTCCCCTAGAGAAGTTCCAATTAACCATGACATGTTCATCAGACTACACGCCATGCACACTAATTCTACAGATATAGCTATAAAGGTTGACAGTTGTTTCGCAACTCCATCTGTTATGCCAGCATACGGCCCCATGTACCAACTTATAAATAAGGGGTATGTAAAGATAACGTCCGAATCTGATCATTTTGAATTTTAATTGGTATAAATAAGCCAAATACATTCCAGTTCTTATGATGGCGGACTTGTTTTTGCGTCTTGCATGTTCGTAACCTAATCACCTTAAAAGTCTGCCTCTCTCACTTTTTTCTGATTATTCTTAAGATGATCCCTTTATCGATTTTATCTTTTTTTGTAACCATGTTATACTGATTATAATTAATGAACTATGCATTCATCGTCATTTACAAAATTAGAGTAAGACAAATATATATTTTGATAACCCTATTGAAAAATCTCATATACACCATACACATTATTTTTTACACTACTACCGTAACGTTATTAGGCGACCAACGGAGCTGAAACTCGAAAGCTGTAGCCATAAGAAGTCATATAGGAAATATCTAATTTATATTGTTTTATTGAGAAATTTAAGAACTAATTTGGTCACGAGAACAGAAAGTACAATTTATTAAAAGTGAATAAAAAATAGGTAGTTCCGTAACTAAGTGAAAATAATCGAAGGGTGATTTTTCGTTTCGTGTGTCCAGTTTTAATATGTCTATTCCACGTGCTATAAATAGCCAGTAGAGGTTTCGCACTAATCGAAAGAAAATCAAACGACTGTAGCATAAAAATGTCCAATTTATATGCTTTGAACTGATATGATAAATGTACTATTTTCATTAGGTTAATGCATGAAAATAATGGAAAGATTTTCTAACGTATCTCTTATCAATGTGCTATAATTAGCCAATACAGGTATACAAAATACCAATGAGAATCCAAATCGGTCCTCACCTGCTTGCTACAGTTTGACTAATACATTGTAATACTATTTGACTCGCAAAAACGGATTTTGAAAAAAAACTTAATTTACGCACTATTTTTGATCGAAAGAACGCAGCTTATTTAAATGGACTTGAATGGCATTTCAATCACGTGACATCTCAAGGATGTTTATTTCATAAACTCTCCAGCCACTTCGTGCGTTTCGAGTTAAAATTTACAAAGACAAAATAATTGGAAAGTATACATTTTGCAAACTATTGAACATCACAATCATGGATTCTTATAATTATAAATGCCAATAGATATACATTATAACTTTCACTTAATTTAATCACTGAAGATCACAGATACAGCAAACTTTAAAAATCGATAAGATTTAAGCTGGAATAACCAGTTTTAGCTCACCTGGCTATGCCAGGATTAGCTTTTGCAATCACTTGGCGTTGGGTGTCCGTCCGTTCGTCTGTCTGTCGTAAATCTTCTCATTCAAAGATCTTCTCAACTGAAACCACTGGGATAAATATAAACAAACTTGGTCCTTGTGTGATCCCCTTTACAAATTGCATCCTACAGGTCCGTACCTCATCCAAGATGATCGCCAGCAGGGAACATAGTTTCAAGATTGGACCACATTGAAAAGAAATGCAAAGAACTTCTCAAAAACTGCTAGTCCATAGTCACAATGATCCCTAGATGATCCCTTCCAAAAAGGTATCCGGCAGGTCCTTACCCCATCCACGATGACTACAAGCGGGCAACTTAGTTTTAAATTAGACCCAATGGGAAAAACCCTGCCATTTTCGGAAAGGAGACTCTGAATTATTTTTATTTCGGCCATATGTATTACCTAGATTATATGGGGAACCCTGCCAAATTTGTTTTTAAAATGCTGTCTCAAATAGGTTGTAATTGATGGTGGAGTTCTCAGTTGCCATGGAAACCAGACCAGAAAACTGAAATTTAAAAAAAAAGTATTCTGATCCTTTTTTTATTTACGATTTCAGCAAAATGTATAAACTAAATTATTAGGGGAACCCCTGTCAATTTTTTTAATAGAGGCTCATAATGTTTTTACTTCCAGTAATAGGTATTGCCTAGATTATAAGGAGAATCGCTGCCCATTTTTTTCTGAACGGGCGTCTGATATTAGTTGCACTGGATGGTGGAGCTTTCAGTTGACATGGACAACAAACAAGAAAACTAAAATTTTAGAAAAAAAAATATTCTGCTAAATTTTAGGTTTTGTTTACAGAAATATGTATTCTTCAATAACGAGAATCCCTGCCCCAATATTTTCAAAAGGGTCTTCAAATGTTTTGATTTCAGCAGTATTTATTACTGAAATTGTTAAGGGAATCCCTGCCTAAATATTTTTGAAAGGTGGTATGAAATGGGACGAAATGGATTACACTTTAAAAAATCTTCTGAAATACAACTTGTCGGTCCAACACAATGGTACTTTGATGGTTCCTTCAAATAAAGGTATCCGAGAGATCTACATCTCATCAAATTTGACTGCCATCAGTAACATAGTTTATCATTTTACCCTTTTCAAAACAAATTCAAAGATCTTCTCAGAAACTACTAATCCAGTTAGAACTAAAATAAATCACAATGGTTTTTAAATTGTCCCTACAAAAAACTGTGAAAGGTATACTGCAGATCATTACCTCATTCAAGATGCCCTCAGCAGGGATATAGTTTATATTAGATTTCATTAAAAGAATTAGGTCTCTGAGACCACTAATTCAATTGGAACCAAACATGATCACAAAAAATCTTTTGGTGGTCCCATTCAAAACTGCATCTCGAATGTCTGCATCCAATCAAAGGTGGTCTCTACCAGGGAACAAAGTGTAAACACTGGACCCTATTTGAATTGCCATTAATCTCTGTATATCAGCCATCATCCAGTTGAGGGATACAGGCTCTTGAAAGCCTCTTGTTTGGTCATAGGAATGATGAATTATACTTGTTTCGACATAAAAAAAATAGACATACTTAACACACTATACATTCTTATTCTTCAATCTTAACTTGATACAATATTGCGCTCTAAATCTCAACCCCATGATAATTTAAAATGAGACAATAAAATCACACTTTTCTCATGTTATCTTAACAATCTTTATTTTTGTTAGATGTCCAGAATCATCAGCTGTCAAACTGTATCCATCATCCTTTGATGAATTCAAATTCAGTGTGAGGGCATTTGAATTCACGGCTAACCCAGGAAACGTTGTGTACATCCATTGTCAGATTTCCATATGTTCAGCAAGCAATCCCCAGTGTGTAACTGGATGCAGAAGCAGACACCGCCGTGACGTTGATGAAACAGACGACAGCTCACATCTTGTGTCAGGAGGACCATATATTATAGTTGCTGATGAGGGTAATTGTCTATGAACTCAAACTAAATGCATTTCTGTGATTTGTAGTTTTCTTTTTTAACAATATATCTTATTTTCTTGGTATGCATGAACGTCAAAACGATTTACGGTATAACCCACTTGAATAGATGGGATGGTAAATTCATCTTGTCTGTCATCCTTCCGTCATACTTTGGCTTCCGGAAAAAAATGTTGAAGTTGATGCGACTAAATTTTAAAGTCGTGGTATCTTTTGTGGCCAGAATATTCCTTGTTAGCAAAAAAAAAAATACACACATGTTGAATACAACTACGCAAATATGTCTGGAGACACAAAATGAAAGAGTAATAATGATAAAAAGAAAATGGGAAAAAACGTTCATGTGATATATAACCACAACAATTACAATATAGCAAAACAAATGACAAAATGAATCTGTGCTTCTTGTACCTAATGAAAATAAGGAGGTAAGAAAGTTCTACACATGGAAATGTTTTAATATCTTTAAAATCAATTTGACTTACAATGTACATCTTTAGATGTATTGATTTGATCTGCACTGAAGGGACAAAGACAGTCGAAATAACTTTGCAGCTCATAGCTATTAATTACCACTGGAACGATGCCATTTATAATGGACTGTTAGTCCCTGAGGGTATTCACTTACACAGTAAGTTGGTCCAAAAAACCGTTCATTTTATTTTGAAACTTTCAAAATCTATTTTCGTTTTAGATGTTTTTTGTTTGAAACTAAGGAGTATACAATGTATCCCTCGTGCATAGATCTCTCCTTCACTGGTTTTGACTTTTCACAAGGTCCTTTTGATTATTTATTCTCTATCAGCTTTTACGCATTTTTCGTTTCCTGGTTTTCAAGATGTTTGTTTTGGTCTGCATCGATGAAACATATATAAGTCAAAATGGTCATTGGCAGGAACTAAATTAGATTAACTTCGTTATTTTAGAATTCAAAAAGGAAATTACGAATAAAAAAAATTCTTGCCCGACAGTTTTAAAACAATTTCCAGTAAGGTAGAGCAAAATAATTCACGCTTTTGAAATATGTATTTATTTTATTGTTCTAGGTTCTATTCAAGCGTCAACCATCGTTGCAAGTGTCTGTGCATGCCTAGCCGTTGCAGCTACAGTTGTTGCTATCATTGGTTGGAGGAGAAAGTCGACACAGCAAGCCATACCAAAACTGTAATCAGAAATCTCAGAACAATCTTAGAATCTTAAAACGAATTACAACTTTTTTCTGTAGTCAGTTAAAAACTTAAAATGATATAATTTTTTTATATAACCAAGATTTTATTATTTGCATGATTGTAAATGAATTTCTCAATCAATGATTTCGCTGCTTATATTTTAACCGTATTGCTTAGTTTTTGAGCTGCTTTTGTTCACTTTATTTTTATCCAGTGAGACCCTATTTTACTTTTTATAATTTTGTATTATACACATCCAGAATCTGTTTTATACACACGTATCTGAATTCTTTTATTGGTTTTAGTTTTACAGATTTTTCGATACACATTGTCTGTAAACGCAAAGAAGTCTGTTTGCCAGCAAATCTCAAAAACGTTACCACTACTTCTGTATTAGATACTTTTCTTGTAAATCTCACTTGAAATTTCATTTAATGCGACTAAAAAAACATCTACATTATATTTTTATTAAGATTTGTCTGACTTTTACACTTGTGCATGAATATATATACAATTATGATTTTATAAATAATGGTATAAATATTTTTCTAAAGTCTATGTGTAGTTTTCTTAATATGCCTGTTTAAAGATTTTCAAAAGCATGAAAATTTAGCATCTCCTCATCTATCATCTACATCCCCAGTAGGACATAAGTCAAAAACACTCTGTCCATTTCTATGTATTAAGCTTGATCCAAACCCAATCCCTTGTTCTGCAGTCCCGCTCTGATCGTTCTTCTCTAGGTGAATCGAGGTATGCTACGTCGTCTCTTCCAATAGTGTGTCCAGCAGTGCTACGTTAGCTATGCGATCATTTGGCATTCTCAAAACATGGCTTATCAGCTTTTTTGCCAGAGAATGGCATTTACACAACTTCAAAAGATTTTTGTTTCTTATTTTTTGCTGCCAAAACATTTAATTCCGTATATTCTTCTCGGGCAAATGTTTTGCAAGACAAGTCACCCTTGATGCACCGATACTCTGACCCGCTTTACATTACTGTTATGTATGCAAAACTTGTTTTCTTGCAGGTTGATCTTTGAGTTAAATTTTTTTGCCCTTCAAATGAGTACATGCATTCAACAGTCGTGGGTTTATATTTATAGTGCTGGGATCTATCAATGTGTAAAATCAATCAATTAGGTATTTATGGTGATGTTGTCTAATAATTAAATAATGTATCTTTTATCAAATCTTGTCTTGTGGCTGAAAATATATGTAATGTCATCTACAAAATTAAATCTTCATGTTGACTTAACATTGACCATCGAATCTCATGACTTGCTCACGTAGCGCTGTATCCAATCAATGGTCAATATAAATATTATTTGCGATAGCATACCGCTTTGCCTCAAATTGATTGGTTCGGCGATGGAGGCATTATTAGCTGGTTCCATAAACAACAAAAAAATTTCCACAAAATGTCTCTGTTGGTGCTGTAATAATGATGAAAAGAAGCACATCCCATTCTTTACTCTGCTCGGTGATGTTTCGAATCAGTGCAGCAACATCCGTTTCTAAAGAAAGATTGTTTTTTTCTCTTTGTTTGGCATCTACTCCATCATCAACCCGGTCAAGAGCGATCTTACAAAATAATTTACTTGAAACAGACAGTAAACCGGTTTAACCCTACCGCTGGCTGTTGCCAGTGCCGGTACCAAGTCCGGCTATCCCGAGTTCTAATCGTTATCTATGTTTGTCTTTTGTCTTTTTATGTTTTTCTTGTGCAGTTCCCTGGTTGATTGTGACATGTGATTGTAGTGTTCGGCCATTGTAAGTGTTTCCTGTTATCTTTCCTTCATTAATTTGGTAATGTTACAGCTCTCAAGTTGCCACATTTCTGCAAGTCTCTCTTTTCTGTATTTTGACAATGAGATCCCTGAAACAAAACAAAACCTTCATATTACATTATATATATTATCCGACATCGTTTTGGTGCACCTTGAAGACTTGAGTAACTGATAATATAAGCCCCTCCCCCAAAAATAAAACAGGCAAATGAATTTAGATACTAGAAACTTGAAGTCTTATTTTATTGGTTTATCAAATAATAGTTATGTTTTGATGAAATTTGTTCATATTATGTTTTAAGAAATTAGATTCCAGAAGTAGACCACAATATTATATTTTCATTGAATTTTGTTAGCTTGTAATGTGGGGGTGGAAGTCGGGATACCTGGTATTTCGATCAGGCGGGCAATTTCAATCAATGTTTTAATAAGCTTCTCTGAACTTCTGCATGACCTTATACTACGTCACCCGATACACCTTTTGTTATTTTCTGGACTTTTTCCCTGGTTCCTACAGCTCCACTGGATCCAGTTTTGATATCGCTCCGTTTGATTGGCCTGGACGACATAAATGGCCACGCCCTTGGCATTAGCGGGAAATTTCGGAAACTTTGTGCGGGACCGAAGCTGAAATTAAAAACAGCTATGAAGAAAATGTATTCCCTTTATAGTTAGTCGACAAACCATTTTTAGATTAAAGCATCTGTGAATAATGAATTGGTCATTTTTTAGAAAAAAAATTCAGGCTCAAATGTTTGCCAAAAAAAATTCTGACCAGCATCTGGACTGAAAAAATAATCTGGTCTTGGTCATGTCCATTAGAAAAATAGCCTGGCTCAAAAAAATTTCCGAGCATAGTGTATATGGGAAAAAATAATCTGCCCTGCGCAGCGGGCGAAAAAAAGAATCCTGGCTTGGGTAAAAATGCCAGCCCCCCCCCTGAAAATCAAATGGTCCGTGCCTTATTACATAAAATTCAAGCATATACACAGGCAAATAACAGATTGTACAATTTCAATCGATGTGTTTTACTAAAAGTTATATTTCCAATACGATAAGCATCTTCCTTTGATTAAATGTTTCGATGAAAGTGGCTTTAAAAACAATTTAAAATTAAAAATTTCAGTTGGGTGTCCAGTATAACTAAGGGAGCGACCACTTGATTTTTATTGGGGGGGGGGAGAGGAAGGAATTCGGAAAAAAGCTCCAGGATCAGAAATTTGGTGAAAAAAATATCAGGACAGAAGGAAGCTGAAAAAAAATCCAGGATGACATATAAGAAGCAAAATTTCTGGCTTGGTCCGAAAAAATGACAGGAATGCTTCCAGTGAGAAAATAATGTCAGGCTCAAAGATTACGTGAAAAATATATCCAGGATCAGATGTTACTTCCTTGCCCCCCTCCCTAAAAATCAAATCTAGCAGTACTTGCTTATTACAAGACAATGTTCAGCAGTAGAATACAGAAGGATCAAAGAATATGTTAATTGTTTAAAGAAATCAAAGTCCAGAGAAAGACAAAAACGATAATACAGAAAAACAAAGACATCATACAGACATAAACACGGATATCCAAGGACACCTTTCGGATATCAAATAAAAACAACAATATTCAAAACTTTAAGCATTTACAGAGTGAACTCCTAAAAAAGAAGTCGTAAAAATGTCGGTAAACGTTCACTAACACACCTTCCAACCATCATGACTATCACTATTAGTGTGGGTTTTCCCTACGAGACCATCAAATTTGAAATTTTCTCAGAGCACCTATTTCTTCTTTGTGTAATGAAATACTGCATAATGACTGTAATATTATGAAGATTATAAAAAAAAAAACAATAGTGGAGTGGGTTCGAACCCCATTTACAGGTTCTCACTCATCAAACCCTACGAGCATTTCTAAAAGTTGGCAAAAATAAACAATCAGTAATGGGTAATGAGCAGCGAAATAATAGAAATCAAAACGGAACCCTGATTAGATAATCAAACATTTGGCAGGTTTGCCAAACTTCTCATTTGTAGTGGACACTTAAAGGACCAAGGATCGGCTTTGTATCATCCTTGGGAGGGAACAAGCGAATCTAAAAATTCTAACGCCATATGTTTAATGAACAAAAAAAAATAATAATAATAAAAAAAAACAATAATAAAAAAACGCAGAATGGATCTCAACGTATCTCAAAGGAGATAAAGCCTTAACCATGTAGAGCCTTCTAAATGTGTTACTCATCTGACACTAACAGAAAGTTTCACAGTAAATGAAAACAGACTGGTCACGACAGTTAATTCACAGTTGGCGTTCAGATCCGAAATGTCAGGAACGTTGGATATATGACACACATAACACGTGTTAACTGTAACCTTTTTGCTTACTTTGTCGGATCGAAAGGGAGGGTTCCGGGGATCAAAACCCACTCCTTTTTTCCTGAATTTTTTAAATTGGGAAAAATGGCATGGAACCCTTTTTCTGGAACTGGATCCGCCGTTGGCTAGAACTATGTTTTGAGGATATACAATACAAAAGCAAAATAAAACCACAATTCCTTCTAAATCAGGATTTCGAGTGACGCTCAGATCCTCAAACGAACATGATATAGAGCCAATGCACATTAGCCATAACAGTCTCTATGGTCTCAGAAGAGAAAAATCCTGATTGATTTCGGTACCACTGCCTCTAAGATCAAGGCCAGAACATCCAAAATAGACAATAATCTCAAATAAACTGAAAATCAAGGAGATCAAAATAAAAACCAAACTTGATCAAATTACACGGTAATTAGAGACAAAAAGAAATTTTCAACGCAGCTTAAGACTATACAAGTAGATTTGTGTGTTGTCTGACACGGGGAACCGAATAAAGAAAGATGACAAAATTTAAAAACAATTAAGCAGAAAAATGGCCCACATTTTCTGAGTTTACTCCTTTAACATTGACAATGTTATTCATACGTCACTTGACTTTCAAAGTGATTTCAGAGTCTTCATTGACTTGTGGTATCTTACTATCCTGTCATTAAATACGATTTCTCAATGAGCGAGGTGGAATTGTCATTTCTGGACATAATTTGCAAGGTATCCGACAGCAAAATGGAAAATTCGACCTTTTACAAAACTAAAGATGTACACTGCTACTTGAATATGAAAAAGAAAGGAAATGGGGTAAATTTCAAGGAAACAATGTCCAAAGTTAAGTACGCCTTTTGTCATCCAAAAGATGCAATACCCCAAAACTGTTTTTGCGCATTAGGTGCCTATGCAATGCTGAAAATGATTTTTGAGAGCAGTGTAGCCTTATGTCATCATTCTGATTACAGTGGCTAACACAAATCCCGTGGGATGACACTGTTTGGCACGTATCTAGGTCCAAGGTGACAAACCTATTTTCAGCTACTTACAAATTTTCGCCGTTTTGTCTTTAATGTTTTTATATTTCATTTGGTCACGCTGTTCTGACAGCATAAATCTACTTATTTCATTGTATTTTAAGAGGCAAACCCTGTTGGTTTTGGGTACTCTCACAGTCTAAATGCTAAGGCTATATTGACTAGAAATAATATAAAATTGAAAAAAAACAAAACAAAACAAAAAAAA
>MJUU01045031.1:36687-59950 GCA_002080025.1 Modiolus philippinarum
AAAAAAAAAAAATAAAATAAAATAAAAAATAAACTAATGAATAAATAGATACAGCACAGCACTGCTATTCAGAAGTAACAAAAACAGAGAAAACATGATCAAGACAAAACAACACAAATAAAAAAGAACGCCACAAAGTTCAGTGTTTCTCAGCGAAAAAAGGGAGTTAAATATAAAAACTGTGGGACTTTATATCGTATTTTTCCTTTCCCCTTTGCCAACTGCTACTACATGTATTCAATTATTGTGTATTTTTAACTGGTAAGTTAATCTTTTTTTCTGACCCACGCTATAATCACACAGTGTATAGGGTAGTTTTGTGGAATTGTTGACTACTGTCAAACAAAAAAACACACCATCGCGACTTTCTATGGCTAATTTAGGGTAATAACAAAATTATCAAACAGGATTGTAAAGAACCAAAATCCATAAGGCAAAGAGACAAAGCAGGTTTTAGACCACAAGACAATTGTCAACTGCAATGGTCCTGAATTGGTACTTGTAGGCATAGGATATAAAAATATATATAAAGGTAAAATATGTATATTATGCCAAGCTAAGCAAAATAAAGTTTAACTTCCGGTCTGCATTGTGAAAGTCTTCATACGAGTAACAATATTTAAGGACCAGTGAATATGCCGCACTCGGTTGACAATTTTATTATACAATGAATTTGTTAAAAGGGTTTCATAGAAATTACCATTCAGTTTGAGATTTTAAATATAAATACTTAAGTTGGTGGTCTAATTCACTTTCGGTGACAATATTCAAACCAAAAAAGACCTAAATTTGGTGTTACGGGTCTTTCATCAAAACTATTAATGACTCAAAGAGAAACAACTACATAGAAGGACAGAATGTAAAAGGTATGGACGAAACCAATTCTTTTCCGAAAAATACAAACTTTCAACTTGTATATCAATGAGATGATGTTTTTTACTTCTTCAACGTATACATTATAGATATTCCTTTAAAAGATGGAGTACTTTGTCAGCACCTTTTCCTTTCCATTTCTAGTTATAAATCTCCGATTAAAGGACCTTTTAGTAGTATTAGAACACGTCACCCTAAAGAAAAAAATCTCTGTACAATATGTTGCTGGTACTAGTACCTCATTTTTGACGAGGAGCAACATATGTGACCTTTGACATCGTGTGTATTTGACATGCTCTCTGATCTTTGACATTGGTGTAAAATAGGCGTTTACATTAACCATTATGTAATGTTACAAATTACTAAAACAGTATAACAGTAAACACCTACAATGGCCGGGAACTACAATTACATGCCATAATTCACAAACACTAGAAAAACAATAATGAAGAGAAAAGACAAACATAAATAACGATAGGAACTCTGGATAGCTGGACTTGGTATCGGCACTAGCAAAAGCCAGTGGAATAGTTAAACCAGTTTATGGGTACCCAATCCTCCCCTTTCTCTATCCCGTTTCCCTATAGTATATCAAACATGCAAATAAAACCCAATACAGGTAGACTACTGACTCAGTGGCCACTATCTTAGAAAAGAAAAGCATATGACAAAATATAATTTAGAAAGATGCATGGGTCAAAGAGTGCTCGCCGCTTAATTTCCGGCTAGCTAAAGTAACCTAGTCTGCTGGTAAAACACTGTGGCACTACGGAAGAAAAATCAAACTCAAACTCCCCGAAGGGTTTGGTAAAGAGTCGCCATGTTTCTTCAGTAGACATCGACAGTATCAGTGAGAGCCCAGTACATATGTAAAGTCTTCAGGTGGTGGAATCCAAAGCCAATTTAACGGATTTGTTCAGAATATCTCATCGATATCCACTATTACGTAAAGAATGCAAGTTAAGTGACAGTTTTTCTGGATTATTTATCACAGTTTAGACTTAATCGTACTAAAATCCCAGTCTAAACCCCTATACCTTAACAGGAGGGTATCACAAGCGAAAAAAAAATTACCCTTCTCCCAAAGTTTTATNACATCGTCTATGTAGCGGAAGCTGAAATTAAAGGACTGGGCTAAATGTTTTTGTTTTCTTTGAATAAGCCCTTGTAAAAACTTGGACTCGTACGAGTAAAGGAAAAGGTCAGCTAAAAGCGGCGCACAGTTTGTTCCCATAGGAATTAATATTGCCTGTTGGAAAACACGACCTCCGAATTCGATAAAAATATTGTCGATCAAATATTCTAACATTTTGATTACGTCATTTTCAGTGTACTTCTTGTTTGAATCAGTGTGGTTCTTAACAAAATATGTCTTGTCTTTCCCTATAACTAAATAGGTGTATCTGCCTTCTCCTTTTTTTGTGCAGAAACATTGATGTATTAAATCTGCAATTACTGTTTTCAGTTTATTGTGTGGCAGGGTTGTATAAAGTGTAGAAAAGTCAAAAGTTTGAATGCTATGGCAATGGGTAAGTCTGGTTGAGGATAGCTGTTCAGAGAGATCTTTTGAATTTTTAAGAATCCACATTTGATTCACACCACTTGTGGAGTAAGCTTTATTACAGTAATATTTCAGGCCATCTCTGACTGCGGTCAACAGATTAGTGAGGAGCTGTGAAAAAGGTTTAGTGGTGCATCTAAAAGACCCGGCAATGAATCTCTGTTTGTATGGATTTTTATGAAGTTTAGGTATCCAGTAGATGTAAGGGAGTTGATTGTTTTCATTATTAGCTTTTATGCCAAATGATGATAACACTGAAGTGTGATTTTTTACAATCTCACCCCTCGATATTGTAGTAGGGGTATAAGTAGGGTTTCCAGATGAAATTTCGATGCCCATCTCCTTCACAAGGCAGTCGAGATAGTGTTTCTTACACACAAACAGTATGTTGTTAGAAGCCTTGTCTGCAGGGACAATGACGTAATTTTCATGGAGGTTGGACAGAGTTCTTACCACAAGGGGATCTTCAAATAAACTGGGATTTCTGGATTTCATAGATGTTTTAGGCGCCGGATGCGATTTACAATTAATGACTTTATGGACCTGATCCAGTCGGACAATATCTCAACGTCTTCTTTCTCTTTCTTTGCCCACTTCCTAACATAGTCTTCAACTGCATCCATCAAAATCTTGAAGTTGTACTTCCAGTTGATGTGCTGGGGCTCATGATATTGGGGACGTTTTGAGAAGATATCTCGTAGTTTTGGGTGTCTACGATATCTAGGTCACCAGTTATAACGTGTCCAGCCGGACTATAATTGAATGGGAAGAGGAGCAAGCACAATCAGGTGGTTTGGCTTTAAAGTCATCAATTTGGAGGTCACGCAATACCCGTTTGTAATTGAAAATGGAAGTTGCAATTGGTTAAGTATAGGAATATGAGATAAGTGTAACTGATTGATCATTAGAATAAGGAGGAATGTTTGATGTCACTGTTTTGCTATGTAGAATGTTAGCAAGATTTATAGCGTCCAAGCCTTTATTGGTGAATTGAATTTTGATAAATGTCCGGTTATCAGGTTTATTGGCGGATGTGGTGACAGGCTTGAACAGTCGGTGGTTAGATATATAAAAAAGCTGTTAATTTGTATTCCGGGGAATGGCTATCAGTTACGAATATAAATATATATAAGTCAAAATGATCATCGGCAGGAGCAAAATTAGATTAACTTCGGTATTTTAGAATGCAAAAAGGAAATTACGAATAAAAAAATTGAATTTCTTGCCCGACAGTTTTTACACAATTTCCAGTAAGGTAGAGCAAAATAATTCACGCTTTTGAAATATTTATTTATTTTATTGTTCTAGGTTCTATTCAAGTGTCAACTATCGTTGCAAGTGCCTGTGCATGCCTAGCCGTTGCAGCTACAGTTGTTGCTATCATTGGTTGGAGGAGAAAGTCGACACAGCAAGCCATACCAAAACTGTAATCAGAAATCTCAGAACAATTTTAGAATCTTAAAACAAATTACAACTATTTTCTGTAGTAAAAACTTAAAATGACATAATTTTTTTATATAACCAAGATTTTATTATTTGCATGTTTGTAAATGAATTTCTCAATCAATGATTTCGCTGCTTATAGTTTAACCGTATTGCTTAGTTTTTTTAGCTGCTTTTGTTCACTTAATTTTTATTCAGTGAGACCCTGTTTTATTTTTTATAATTTTGTATTATACACATCCAGAATCTGTTTTATACACATGTATCTGAATTCTTTCATTGGTTTTAGTTTACAAGTTTTCGATACACCATGTCTGTAAACGCAAAGAAGTCTGTTTGCCAGCAAATATCAAAAACGTTACCATTACTTCTGTATTAAATACTTTTCTTGTAAATCCCTATTGAAATTCCGTTTTATGCGACTAAAAAACATCTACATTATGTTTTTTATTCAGATTTGTCTGACTCTTACACTTGCGCATGAATATATATACAATTATGATTTTATAAATAATAATATTAATATAAATATTTTTCTAAAGTCTATGTGTAGTTTTCTTAATATGCCTGTTTAAATGTTTATTGAGCATCTCCTCATCTAGCCTCTACATCCCCAGTAGGACATAAGGCCACAATGAGATATTTCCACAACACTCTGTCCATTTCTATGTATTGAGCTTGATCCAAACCCAGTCCCTTGTTCTGCAGTCCCGCTCTGATCGTTCTTCTCTAGGTGAATCGAGGTCTGCTACGTCGTCTTTTCCGATGGTGTGTCAAGCGCAGTGCAACGTTAGCTATGCGATTATTTGGCATTCTCAAAGCATGGCTTATCAGTTTTGTTGCGAGAGAATGTCATTTACACCACTTCAAAAGATTTTTGTTTCTTATTTTTTGGTGCCAAACATTTAATTCCGTATATTCTTCTCGGGCAATTGTTTTGCAAGACGCACCGATACTCTGACCCGATTTACATTACTGTTAGGTATGCAAAACTTGTGTTCTTGCAGTTGATCTTTGTGTTAAAAACATTTTTTGCCCTTCAAATGGAGTACATGCATTCACCAGTCGTGGGTTTATATTTATAGTGATGAGATCTATCAATGTGTAAAATCCATCAATATATATATATAATGTTTCTTTTATCAGATCTTGTCTTGTGGCTGAAAATATCTGTAATGTCATCTACAAAATTAAATCTTCATGTTTGCTTAACATTGACAATCGAATCTCATGACTTCCGCTGTATCCAATCAATGGTTAATATAAACATTTTTTCGCAATAGCATACCGCTTTGTCTCAAATATGCAGAAAGTAAATTAACAGAATAATCGGTATTTAGTTATTTGTTACCACTGGGTCGATGCCACTGCTGGTGGACTGTTAGTCCCCGAGGGTATTCACAAGCCCAGTCGCCAGTACTTCGGTGCTGACCCGAAAGCCGATTATTTTTTGGAACCTTACAATATCTAAATTTTTGTAAATTTTATTGAAAACTAAGGAGTATCTCCCTCACGCAAAGCTCTGTCCTTAGTTGATTTTGGCTTTACATTTAGATCATATAGGTTATTTGTTCTCTATCAGTTTTTAAGCTTCTTTGATTTTATGGTCTTCCAGGCTTAGATTTTATCTGCACTGATGAGACATAAGTTGTCGAAATGCGCATATGCAGAAAGTAAATTCACAGAAACTTCGGTATTTAGTTATTTGGTACCACTGGGTCGATGCCACTGCTGGTGGACTGTTAGTCCCCGAGGGTATTCACCAGCCCAGTAGTCAGTACTTCGGTACTGACCCGAAAGCCGATTATTTTTGGAACCTTACAATATCTAAATTTTTGTAAATTATATTCAAAACTAAGGAGTATCTCCCTTACGCAAAGCTCTGTCCTTAGCAGATTTTGGCTTTACATTTAGATCATTTTGGTTATTTGTTCTCTATCAGTTTTTAAACGTCTTTGATTTTATGGTCTTCCAGGCGTTTAGAATTTATCTGCATTGATGAGACATAAGTTGTCGAAATGCGCATATGCAGAAAGTAAATTCACAGAAACTTCGATATTTAGTTATTGATTGGTTCGGTGATGGAGGCATTATTAGCTGGTTCCATAAACAACACAATATTTCCACAAAATGTCTCTGTTGGTGCTGTAAAACTGATGAAAAGAAGCACATCCCATTCTATACCTGGTCAAGAACGATCTTGCAAAATAATTTGCTTGAAACAGACAGTAACGTTACAGGTCTCAAGTTGCCACATTTCTGCAAGTCTCTCTTTTTCTGTATTTTGACAATGAGACCCCTGAAACAAAACAAAACCTTTATATTACATTATACATATTATTCGACTTTCGTTTTGGTGCACCTTGAAGACTTGAGTAACTGATAATATAAGCCTCCCCCAAAAATTAAACCGACAAATGAATTTAGATATTAGAAACTTAAAATCTTATTTTTATTGGTTTATCAAATAATAGAAGAAGTTATATTTATGTTTTGATGGAATTTGATCATATTTTGTTTTAAGATTTAGATTCCAGAAGTAGACCACACAAAATATTATATTTTTATTGAATTTTGTTACCATGTAATAGGGGAAAGTTGGGATATTTCGATCATGCGGGCAATTTCGATCAATGTTTTTAATAAGCTTCTCTGAACTTCTGCATAACCTTACCACGTCACCCGATACACCTTTTGTTACTTTCTGGCCTTTTTCCCTGGATCCAGTTTGGATATCGTTCCTATGGCCCCTGGCATAAGCGGGAAATTTCGGAAACTTTGTTTGGGACCGAAGTTGAGATAAAAACAGCTATGAAGAATATGTATTGTCTTAATGTTTCAGTAGTCGACAAACCATTTTGAGATTAAGCATCTGTGAATAATGTTTTGTTACAGACAATAGCCTTTTAATTCACTTATTACATAAAATTCAAGCGTTTTGCCAGTGATCGAATTTACCCTACACAGGCAAATTACAGATCGTACAATTTCGATCGATTTGTTTTACTGAAAGTTATATTTCCAATATGATTATCCTCTTCCTTTCATTAAATAACAAAATACCGAAGTTACTGTTAATTTATTTTTTGCATATGTGCATTTCGACAACTTATGTCTCATCAGTGCAGATCAAACGAAAACATTTGGAAGTCCATTAACAGAAGAACGTGTAAAAACTGACAGAGAACAAATAATCAAAAGGATCTGAATAGAAAAGCCAAAATTCAGCTAAGGACAGAACTATGCATGAGGGAGATACTCCTTAGTTTTAAACAAAATTTTGTAAAATTTAGATATTGTAAGTTTCAATAAAGTCGGTTTTCGGGTCAGCAACGAAGTACTGACTACTACTAAATGTTTCGACAAAAGAGGCTTCAAAAACAATTTGAAAATAAAAATTTCAGTTTGGCTGACCAGTATAACTAAAGGGATATGAATCTGGCAGTATTTGTCCATTATATTTGTTCAGCAGTAGATAAAGAAGGCAAAAAGAATAATATGTTAATTGTTTATAGAAATCAAAGTCCAGAGACAAGACAAAAACGAGAATACAGAAACGAGAAGACATAAAAACACGGATATCCAATTAAGGACACCCTTCGGACATCGAATAAAAACAACAATATTCAAAACTTTAGTCATTTACAGAGTGAACTCCTGTAAAAAGATGTCGTAAAAATGTCGATATAAACGTCCGAAAACATATCTTCCAACTATCATGACTATCACTATTAGTGTGGGTTTTCCCCACGAGAGCATCAAATTTGATTTTTTTTCTTCTTTGCTTAATAAAACAGTCATTGCTTTACTGCATAAAAACTGTAATGTAATGAAGATTATAAAAAACAACAGTGGAGTGGGTTTGAATCCACTTTACAGGTTCTCACTCATTAAAGAGACCACTGATACACCATCATCTGCATCATAACTGGACCTATACCTCTAAATTGACAACTCTGGACGTCTGAAAACAAAGCTTTTCGACAAGTGTGATGATTTTGACTTTCCAATAGGGAACTTCCCGTTTTTGAGCAGTAATATTCCCACTTCTCCGGCATATGGCGTGTATATTTCATAACTCATTCGCTATTGCCGTGCCTGTAGTTTAAACAGCGATTTTGTCAACAAAGCGAAATTACTGTCTCAAAAACTTATACATCAAAGGTATGTTCAATCACTGTTGCAATTGTCACTACAGAAGTTTTACGGTCGTCATCACGATTTGACAGACCATTACAATGTTTCTGTTTCACAAATGAGAACAGATATCTTTGGGTAGATCCAGAGTTTGTTACCGGAATGACTAACACCGACTGTGACCAAATCGGACTTTTCACTGGCAGTGTGACGGGTGCCACGCGTGGAGCAAATCATGCTTACCCTTCCGGAGCACCTGATGATACCTCAGTTTTTATAGGGTTCACACTGCTAGTGTCTTGGTTTTGTGGCGTTCTTGTTCATATTTGTTTATTTGTTTTGTCTTTGTCATACTGTCTCAATTTGTGTAGCTGTGAATTGCCGTGATTTTGGATTTATGATTTTAGAATTTCCCCTTTCCTCTTTCTTGCTTCGGTATTCGTTTGCCGATGTATTCATCAAAATCCCAGGAGAGTTTATAAAAGTTGGCAAAATAAACAATCAGTAACGGTAAATGAGCGGCAAAATACTAAAAATCAAAACGGAACCCTGATTAGATTATCAAACATTGGGCAAGATTGCCAAACTTCTCATTTGTAGTGGCATACATCAATGTACACTTAAAGAACCAATGATCCATGGGAGAGAACAAGAGAATCTAAAAATTCTAACACCATATGTTTGATGAACCAACAACGCAGAATGGCGTATCTCAAAAGAGATAAAGTCTTCATCATGTAGAGCCTTCTTGATGTGGCACTTTCATGTGTTACTCATCTGACACTAACAGAAATTTTCATAGTAAATGAAAACAGACTGGTCACTACAGTCCATTCGCAGTTTGCTAGCAGATCCGAAATGCCAGGAACGTTGGATATATTACACACTTAACACGTGTTAACTGCTTGCTAAGTTAAGCGGTTCCGGGGTTGGATCAACCGCAACTCCTTTTTCCTCATTTTTTTTTTAATTTCGTCCAAAACTAAAAAAAATTTTAAAAAATGTGTCCATGGATGCCCCCGTCATACAGATATATCGACAAACAGGAAGTAGATGAGTGACGGACTTGAAAAGAGGAGACACGGTACAACTCATCATACCAACTATGAAATCCTTGACGAAAATTTCGGACGTACGTACGGACGGACAAGAGTAAAACTTAATGTCACCGTCGCCTAACGGCGGGGCATAAAAATAGGAAAAAAATGGCATGGAACCCCCTTTTTCTGGAGCTGGATATGCCGTTGACTAGGACTCAGTTTTGTGGATTTAAAACGCAAAAGCAACACATAAAGAAACACTTCCTCCTAAATCAGGATTTCGAGTGACGCTCAGGTCCTCGAACTAACAGAATATAGAGCCATTGCACATTAGCCACAACAGTCTCTATGGTCTCAGAAGAGAAATAAACCTATTGATTTCAGTACCACTGCCTCTAAGATCCTGGCCAGAACAGCCAAAATAGATCATATTCTCCAGAAAACTGAAGATCATGCATATCAAAATCAAAACCAAATTTGATCAAATACACGGCAAGAGACAAAAAGAAATTTTCAAAACAGCTTAAGATTATACAAGTAGACTTGTGTGCTGTCGGACACAGGAAACCGAATAAAGAAAGGTGACAAAATTTAAAAACAATAAAGAAGAAAAACGGCCCACATTTTCTGAGTTTAATCCTTAAACATCGGCGATGTTATTGATACGTCAACTGGCATTCAAAGTGATTTCAGAGTCTTCATTGACTTGTGATATCTTACCATCCTGCCATTAAATACAATTTCTCAATGAGCGAGGTGGAGTTGTCATTTCTAGACACAATTTGCAAGATATCCGACAGCAAAATGGAAAATTCGGCCTTTTACAAAACTACAGATGCACACTGCTACTTGAATATGAAAAAGAAAGGAAATGGGGTAGATGTCAATGAAACAATCTCCAAAGTTAAGTACACCTTTTGTCATCCCAAAAATGTTATACTAAAAAATACAGCGCTGACAATGATTTTTGAAACCAGTGTAGCCTTATGTCATCTTTCTGCTTTGACAGTGGCCACCACAAACCCGTTATAGATAATAAAATACCGAAATTACTGTCAATTTAGATTCTGTTCGATAACTTACATCTCTTCAGTGAAGATCAAATCAAAACATTTGGAAATCCATACATCGAAATATGTGTAAAAGCTGATAGAGAACAAATTATAAATAGGATCTAAATAGTCAAGCCAAAATTAGCAAAGGACAGAGCTATGCGGAGGGAGATACTCCTTTGTTTTGAACAAACTTTTGTTAAATTCAGATACTGCAAGTTTCCAAACAAAATCGGTTTTCAGGCCAGCACCGAGGAACTGGCTACTAGGTTGGTGAATACCAACCATACCATACTATTAGGATTGTTATAGGCGATGGTTTAGGTGCAGGGCATTTTATTTTAGCTGTGGGATGAAATGTCTCTAGGTCCAAAGTGACAAACCTATTTTCTTATTTCAGCTGCCTCCGAGTTTTCGCAGTTTTTAGATTTCATTTGGTCACGCTTTTCTGACTGCATAAATCTACTTATTTCTTTGTATTTATAAGAGGCAAATCCTGTTGGTTTTGGGTACTCTCACAGCCCAAATTCCAAGGTCATATTGGCTAAAAATAAGATAACTTATCAAAATCAATCGCTTACTCGAAGTCGATGCTGTCGGAAATTATATACATGTGTAGGACACTTTTTTGCCAACACATATAGGGTAGTAAAAATCACAAAAAGTACAATGTCACGTTTCAACCGTTATATCGGCAAATGATATTCGTTTAAATTATGACCAATACTGATCAAAAGGGGCAAAAAAGTGGAAATTCAAAAAGAAAAAAAAATAAACAAATGAATAAATAAATACAACATAGCACTTCTATTCAGATGTAACACAAACAGAGAAAACATGATCAAGACAAAACAACACAAATGAAAAAGAACGCCACCAAGTTCAGTGTTTCTCAGCGAAAAAAGGGAGTTAAATATAAAAGTTGTGGTACCTTATGGGAAAATATCGTATCCCCCCCCTTTGCCAACTGCTACTACATGAATTCAATTATTGTGACTTTTAACTGGTAACTTAATCTTTTCTTCTGATCCATGCTATAATCACACAGTGTATAGGGTAGTTTTGTGGAATTGTTGACTTCTGTCAAACAAAGTGAAAACACATCCTATAACGACTTTCTATGGCTAAGTTAGGGTAATAACAAAATTACCAAACAGAATTGTAAAGAACCAAAATCCATAAGGCAAAGAGACAAAGCAGGTTTTGAACCACAAGACAATTGTCAACTGCAATGGTCCTGAATTGGTACATGTAGGCAAAGGATATAAAAATATATATGGTCTCATGTTCATTTACTCCATATCTTTTCGTAAAATATAAAATATGTATATCATGCCAAGCTATAATATAAAGTTTAATTTTCGGTCTGCATTGTGAAAGTCTTCATACGAGTAACAGAATCAGTGCTTGTATTTGCATAGAATTTTTTAAGGACCAGTGTTTTTGCAGCACTCGGTTGACAATTTTATTATACAATGATTTTGTTAAAAAAGTTTCATAAAAATTACCATTCAGTTTGAGATTTTAAATAGAAATACTTAAGTTGGTGGCCTAATTCATTTTCGATGAAAAAGACTGAATTTGGTGTTACGGGTCTTTCATCAAAATAACTAATGACTCATAAAGAAACAACTAGATGGATGGAAAGAATGTAAAAGGTATAGACGAAACCAATTCTTTTCCGAAAAATACAAACTTTCAACTTATATATCAATGAGATGATGTTTTTTACTTCTTCAACGTATATTATGATTGGACACATTATAGATATTCCTGTAAAAGATGGAGTACTTTGTCAGCACATTTTCCTTTCCATTTCTAGTTATGAATCTCCGATTAAAAGACCTTTTAGAAGTAGTAGAACACGTCACCTTAAAGAAGAAAAAAAAATCGAAATGCATTCTGTGTACAATATGTTGTTGGTACCTCATTTTTGACTAGGAGAGACACATTTGACCTTTGACCTTGTGTGTATTTGACATACTCTCTGATCTTTGGCATTGGTATTACGAAGGCTTTTACATTATCCATAATGCAACGTTACAAATTACAAAAACAGTATAACAGTAAACACCTACAATGGCCGGGAACTACAATCACATGCCACAATTTACAAGCGAAATGCACCAGAAAAACAATAATGAGAACAAGAGACAAACATAAATAACGATAGGAACTCGGGATAGCCGGACTTGGTACCGGCACTAGCAAAAGCTGGTAGGGTTAAACCGGTATGGGTACCCAAACCTCCCCTTTCTCTCTCCCGTTTCCCTATAGTATATTAAACATGTAACAGGTAGACTACTGACTCAATGACCACTGCCTCAGAAAAGAAAAGCATATGACAAAACGTAATTTAGAAAGATGGGTCAAAGAGTGCTCGCCGCTAAATTTCCGGCTAGCTAAAGGAACCTAGTCTGCTGGTTAAACACTGACGCACTACGGAAGAAAATCAAACTCCCCGAAGGGTTTGGTAAAAAGTCGCCATGTTTTTCAGTAGACATCGACAGTATCAGTGATAGGCCAGTATATGTGTAAAGTATTCAGGTCGTGGAATCCAAAGCCAATTTAACGGATTTGTTCAGAATATCTCATCGATATTCACTTTTACGTAAAGAATGCAAGTTAAGTGACAGTTTTTCTGGATTATTTATCACAGTTTAGACTTAATCGTACTAAAATCCCAGTCTAAACCCCTATACCTTAACAGGAGGGTATCACAAGCGATAAAAAAAAATTCCTTCTCCCAAAGTTTTATTTCTGAACCTAAATATACTTTACCATGTGAGTTTCCATGATTACTAGTACAAATTTTCATTTTTGGTTTCATTCTAATGCTCTCTTTCTCTGGCATCTTAATTATATTGGATAGTTGACTATTTCGAACATATTCTAACCTTTTCCTTTAAACATTAACTATTACTAATATTACTGTTAACATATTTTTTATATCTAACGTGGTATTATTATATGTTATATTTTTTTCTATTCACTAAAGCTCCATAGGCCATTACAGATTAATATACAATAGTATTGTTGGACAATTCAAAAGGACCATCATTGTTAAAATTAGTTAACAATAGCAAGTCTCCATATTTTTTTTACAATATATATAGCTCTGTACCTATTGGTATTGAACAACTTTATCACACCTATAGCTTACTGAAATTGCTAAATTGGTTATACAATAGGAACAAGTAGATCGTTAAGGTCATAGACTACGGACAATAGCATCGTATCTGTAGTTGATGATCACGTCCTTAATCGTATCAAAGTTGATTACTAGTATCTGACTGTTTTTGAAATTCAGTGTCAATTATTTTACTTTGTATATGGTTTTTATTTCAGTTTTATCCTATAAACATAGAACAATAATTTTTGGTCCACCAGTCATGAAGTCGGAAAGCTGATTTCCAGTTTCTTCGTCTGTAAGCTCCTCTATGTAATCTCCTAGTTCTTTTTTCCATTCCCGAGATTGCAAGGAAAACACAACGGAATCTGTGTCGATGTATAAGACACTACTGTTTAGTTTTTTTCTCCTTCAAATCGGTAAACACTGGTCAATGAGTCATCAACATTCTACCTGGTGCTGTAGTGGTCCTTGTCGATACGATCCTGTCTTTAGTCTTTATTCTTGTTGACGATGAGTTGTTTAAAATTGTTCAGAATAATTTTGAAGTCATCTGTCACAAGTTTAACATTGTATCTGCAGTTGATTATCAGTCAAAGTTTAATATCTGACTATTTTTATAGTTTAGCGTTAATCATTTCACTTTGAATATTTGTTTTTCATTTCATTTTTATCATATAAATGTATAACAATTATTTTTGGTCCTTTAGTCACAAAGTCAGAAATCTAGTTTTCAGCTACTTCGTCTATTGATAACCCACTCTTTTTTCGATTCCCCAGGTTTCGAGAAAAGCCTTACGGAAATTGTGTCTAGCGTTCAGTTTCTCCAATAAGTTCTCCAATAAGTTCGTACAATCGATCATGATCAGTCGTATATTCTGTAATGCCCACATTGGAATGATAAAGTCTTGTTTGTATCGTTGTTCACCCCTATTATTGGTCTCAATCAAGAAATTTATACCCATGATCTGAATTTAATCACAAGATATGATAACAAAGTAAGTTTACATTTTGGTACAATATGCCAACTTTTGATGTTTTATCTTTGTTTAAATTTACCCCAGTCCAGTTCTATTCAACATTAGTTTTGCTAAGTACTAGTATATCAGTTCGGAATGTTTCTTTTTTCTTCTCGAATGTTAAGAGAATAACAAAATACCGAAGTTAATATAAATTCACCTTCTGCATATGGCCATTTCGAAATAAATATGCCCATTTGTCGTCTTGAATTAGACACCAATACAGCCACGATTGTTCCCTTGATTCCTTTTCAAATAATGTGTTGAAATATTGTGTAAAGTGTCTGGCCTTTTATGTGCTTTGATCATATGATTCCGTGTATTCAAAATGCCAGACTTCGTATATAAGTGTTTAACGACATATCCCTTTTGTAATACTTTTTTCAATTCATCACTATCCAAAGATGCTGTCTTTCTGAATATCATCGAATTGTTAAGCGACGATGTCTGGATATCCAAAGGGTATATTTCCGGTTTTATCGAAGTAACTGTGAATTTCATTTTTGCATATTGCCATTTCGACAACTCATGTGTCTTCAATGCAGCACAAATCAAAATATTTGGAAACCTACAAACCGAAATATGTGTAAAAGTTGAAAGATAGAAAAAAGAAGGGAAACGGGGAATGTGTCAAAGAGACAACGACCCAAAGGGGAGTAACAACAACTCAAAGCCACCATAAGATCTTCAATGAACGTTGAGAAAACCCCACATCCAACGGCAGGTCGGAGTCGGCCCCTGAATAAAGAGTAATCAAGTTCAGCGAAATAAACATCATCCTAGACTCCTATAGACAAAAAGTAAACTTAATAAGAAAAAAGACAAGACACACAAAGGCTTAATAAATTTCCTGACTTAGGACAGGCGCAAACCTGCTGCAGCAGGGTTAAACTAGTTTTATTGGGCCCAAACCTTCCCCCTAGCCAATGTGATAAATTAATAAAAAACGATAGTAACAACAGTAAAATTCAGTTAGCAACAGGACTGAGTCAGTTGTGAAAAATGAAACTGAAAGAACTAAATATACGGACATAAACATGAAATCACAAAAGACTACTAGCAATTAACTGACATGCAAGCTCTAAACCCATTACCAAATGACAAATAAAATTATGTACGCTCAGTATACAGCTTCCACAAAGATCCCTTCCCGAGAGGAGTTTAGCAGAATGATTTCATGCATATACCAGAATACATAAACAGAAAAGACACACAAAGGCTTAATAAATTTCCTGACTTAGGATAGGCGCAAACCTGCTGTGGCGGGGTTAAACTAGTTTTATTGGGCCAAAACCTTCCCCCTATAGCCAATGTGATAAATAAAAAAAATGGAAGAATGTGTCCATGGGACACGGATGCCTCCGCCTCCTTGCAATCGAAACCCTTAAATTAAAGGCATAACTATGTACGATAAATATATCAAAAAATTATAACAAAGGATAATTCTCCTGTGATAAATAGGCACTGGAACTGCTTTGGTTTTGATATAATGTGTAGTTCCAACAAATAATCTGAGAAACAGTCTTATATGATATACTAATCTATTTTTAGCAACTGTGACCTTGACCTTGGGGGTATCAACACTAAAATCTATGGGATTATGTCTATTGTGATAAGTAAGCAAGTGACCAAGTTTGGTTTTGATCAGATGCAGAATACTCAAGTAATCATTCGGAATTGAAATTTCAGTCTATTTTTAGCAACTGTGACCTTGACCTTGGTGGTACCATTCCGCAAATCCATAGGCTTTTGTATTGGGTGATAGTTAAGCACGTGACAAAGTTTGGTTTTTATCCGATGTAGTATACTCAAGTTATCATCTGGAAACCAATTTTATTGAAATTTTAGTATATTTTTAGCAACTGTGACCTTGACCTTGGGAGTACCAACCCGGAAATTGATAGGGTCCGTCTTGGGTAATAGGCAAGTATGTGACCAAGTTTGGTTTTGATCCTATGTAGTAACCTCAAGTTATCATCCGGAAACCAATTTTTTTTTGAAATTTTAGTCTATTTTTAGCAACTGTGACCTTGACCTTGGGGGTACCAACCCGGAAATCGATAGGATTCTGTCTAAGGTGACCAGCAAGCTTGTGACCAGGTTTGGTTTTGATCCTATGTAGTATACTCAAGTTATCATCCGGAAACCAAAATTTTATTGAAATTTTAGTCTATTTTTAGTAACTGTGACCTTGACCTTGGGGGTACCAACCTAGAAACCGATATGGTTCAGTCTTGACGGAAAAGTAAGCATGTGACCAAGTTTGGTATTGATCCTATGTAGTATACTCAAGTTATCATCCGGAAACCAAAATTTTATTTAAATTTTAGTCTATTTTTAGCAACTGTGACCTTGACCTTGGGGGAACCAACCTGGAGATCGACAGGATTCCGTCTTGGGTGATAAGTAGTTTGGTTTTGATCCGATGTAGTTTACTCAAGTTATCATCCGGAAACCAAAATTTTATTGAAATTTTAGTCTATTTTTAGCAACTGTGACCTTGACCTTGGGGTTACCAACCTAGAAATTGATAGGGTTCTGTCTTAGGTGACAAGCAAGCATGTGACCAAGTTTGGTTTTGATCCTATGTAGTATACTCAAGTTATCATCCGGAAACCAAAATTTTATTGAAATTTTAGTCTATTTTTAGCAACTGTGACCTTGACCTTGGGGTACCAACCTGGAAATCGACAGGAGTCCGTCTTGGGTGATAAGTAAGCATGTGACCAAGTTTGGTTTTGATCCGATGTAGTATACTCAAGTTATCATCCGGAAACCAAAATTTTATTGAAATTTTAGTCTATTTTTAGCAACTGTGACCTTGACCTTGGGGTACCAACCTGGAAATCGATAGGATTCTGTCTTAGGTACCAAGCAAGCATGTGACCAAGTTTTGTTTTGATCCTATGTAGTATACTCAAGTTATCATCCGGAAACCAAAATTTTATTGAAATTTTAGCCTATTTTTAGTAAATGTGACCTTGACCTTGGGGGTACCAACCTGGAGATCGACAGGATTCCGTCTTGGGTGATAAGTAAGCATGTGACCAAGTTTGGTTTTGATCCGATGTAGTATACTCAAGTTATCATCCGGAAACGAAAATTTTATTGACATTTTAGTCTATTTTTAGCAACTGTGACCTTGACCTTGGGGTACCAACCTGGAAATTGATAGGGTTCTGTCTTAGGTGACAAGCAAACATGTGACCAAGTTTGGGTTTGATCCTATTTAGTATACTTAAGTTATCATCTGGAAACCAAAATTTTATTGAAATTTTAGTCTATTTTTAGCAACTGTGACCTTGACCTTTGGGGTACCAACCCGGAAATCGATAGGGTTCCGTCTTAAGTGACAAGCAAGCATGTGACTAAGTTTGGGTTTGATCCTATGTAGTATACTCAAGTTATCATCCGGAAACCAAAATTTTATTGAAATTTTAGTCTATTTTTAGCAACTGTGACCTTGACCTTGGGGGTACCAACCCGGAAATCGATATGGTTTAGTCGTGGCTGATAAGTAAGCATGTGACCAAGTTTGGCTTTGATCCGATGTAGTATACTCAAGTTATCATCCGGAAACCAAAATGTTATTGAAATTTTGTCTATTTTTAGTAACTGTGACCTTGACCTTGGGGTACCAACCTGGAAATCAATAGGGTTGTGTCTTGGGTGAAAAGTAAGCATGTGACCAAGTTTGGTTTTGATCCGATGCAGGATACTCAAGTTATCATCCGGAAACCAAAAAGATGGATGTACGGACGTACGTAAGGACGGATGTACGGATCAGGGTAAAACTTAATGCCCCCGACCGCCTAGCGGCGGGGGCATAAAAACAATCGTAACAACAGTAAAATTCAATTGGCAACAGAACTGAATTAATTGTGAAAAATGAAACTGAAAGAACTAAATATACGGACATAAACAACTGACATGCCAGCTCCAGATCCATTACCAACTGACAAAGTAAGTTATGTACCCTCAGTATACAGCTTCCACCAAAATCCCTTCTTGGAGAACAAATTACCAATCGGATCTAAACAGAAAAGCCAAATCAGCTTAAGCAGTAAGTCAGTGCTGTGCAAGAAAGATATACTCCATAGTTTTAAACAAAATTTTCATAAATTAAGAGGGTGGTAAGGGGTTATTTTCGTGCAACGTTTTTGGCGTTTTATAAATTCGTGTTTTCGTGTTTTGTGTTTTTATTCCTCGTGTTTTCGTGTTGGTATTATTTCACGTGCCTCGTTTTCGTCCATATTTTGAGCTCATGATTCGTTTTGGATATTTTATACTTCACGGGGGCGTGTTCATTTTCCGTAGAAAAATCGGGACTTGTTACAATTAGAATTGTAACGGAACCGGAAAGTATAACAGAGCAAAATTTCACAGATTTTCATTCATTTTAAGAGCTTTCAGGTAAAAAAAACTTTAGATAGGATGCATGAATTACCATTAATGATAATTACTTCTCAAGTTTTCGGCGAACTACGAGCAGCAATTTTCCGCGTTTCGTTTTTGGCCATTTTTATCACTCGCGTTTCGTTTTCGGCAATTTTTAAGCACGTTCTTTCGTGTTGGGGACCCCCCTTTACCACCCCCAATTAAGATGTTGCAAGTTTCCAAATAAAACAGGTTTTCGGGCCAGCATCGAAGTACTGGCTATTGGATTGGTGAATATCCTCGAGGAACAACAGTCCACTATCAGAGGCGTCGGCTCAGATATAAATAACAAAATACCGATTCACACAGGAGCATCGTACTATAATCAATGCATCAACCATCGAACCTATCCTTGTACGGTGTAAAGGCTTCCCCAAACGGCGATATTAATCGACTGCTAGCTCTTACTACTGCCAGTACCAAGAACGGCTATCCCGAGATCCTCGTGTTGTCTATGTTTGTCTTTTTATTGCTTTTCTTGTGCTGTTCCGTAGTAGATTGTGGCATGTGACTGTAATTTCCGGCCATTGTAAGTGCTTTCCGTTATCTTCTCTTCATTAGTTCCGTTCTTTTACAATCAAAAGCATCTCTAGGTTCTATAGGGTTTACCTATTTCAATGATTCAGTGAAATGTAGTATGTTTGGATAAATCTGCACGTCATTCTCATTTTCCTTCACAGGGTTATTCTTGCTATCCAATACAACGTTTACATTCTTTTACAACTTATACGTGGGTGAAATTCCTACATTGTCATATTGTTGACAATGGTATCAGTCACTAGCCCAGTAGTCAGTACTTGGGTGCTGCTGACCCGAAAGCCGATTCTATTTGAAACCTTGCAATGTCTTAATTTTTTGTACATTTTGTTGAAAACTAAGGAGTATCTCCTTCATGCAAAGCTATGTCCTTAGATGAATTTGGCTTTACATTTTGATCTTATTGGTTATTTGTTCTCTATCAGTTTTTAAACATCTTTGAGTTGACGGTCTTCCAAACGTTTATCTGCAATGACAGACTTAAGTTGTGGAAATGCGCATATGCAGAAAATAAATTTACAGAAACTTCGGTATTAGTTCTTTGCAACATAGCAGCATAACGAGCCATGCCAGAAGACACCATATTAAAATACACGCTTTTCATAAATTAAACCCATCAGTCTGTAATGTCAGATTTGTTTTTCGCCATCATTACACGGGTGTTGTATCCGATTGATATTGACTGTATAAATGAAATGTACCACTTCGTCGTGTTAATGGCTATATATCCATGGTTCTATTAGGAATTACATCTGGTACTACCCTACTACCCTATTTCAGAATAGGATAACTGTCATGTCCTTTGAAATTATGGCAGACTCCATTGCTTTACATAGATTGCAAAAGGTATCAGCCGTATTGGGTCAAGCAAACACGACTCCGTTTACCACATTTCTTCACCATACTGCTGTCATTAAGGGAGAACGAGTGTCAGAAATTCAAATTCTGACCTTAAGTTTTGAAGAACTTTGCTAATATGTCAAAACAAGCAAAAAAATTTAGAAAATCGATGTAAGAACTTTATAGATATAAGAAGTCAAAATTTTGGCGGGAAACAGTTCTATGTAGAGTTCTCCTTCATTTTCCATTACCTGCTTATATACCTAAACATATATGAAAATATAATTGGAAGTTGATAAGATTTTGCATATTGTCTATTTTATGCATGTTAAAGTGACTTATGACCAAGAAAATATGTGCAACCCTGTTTGGGTGGATAAAACCCGAGGATATCGAATGCTTCTGAAATCTGACGTTCATACTCCCTTAATTGTGTTATCCAAACACTTTAAACATATTGTATGTGCAAGACACAAGTTGAGTTGATGTTCGTTAACTCTACTTTTGGTTTGTTGGAAATGAGATATGATTAGAAAAGGGTTATATTGTTCAAAACATATTGAAGTCTGGCATTTTGAACATGATTCAAACACAAAAATGAGGGGATTTTTATAGAATATATATACATTCTTGAAAAGGAAAAAAGATGCCAAAGATTGATCAGACTGGTGCCTAACTGCAGAAGAAAAAAGAACATTTGTTTGGGTCGTTTTAAACTGGATATGGGGTCTTGTCTCCTTGGCATTTACCCCATTTCCTTTCTTTTTCATATATATATCAGAGGATACTATACTAGTACAAGAAGGATGGAATTCTACTTGCATACGAGAAGATAAAGAAAAAATTCCTATTTGAAAACCTTAGAAAAACTCATGTTGAAAAATATAGTTTCTGGTAGGTCTTACATCCTCAAAGCTAAAGGGGAATATCATATACCGAAATGAAAGTGTACTTGAATATCTAGTGATGAAATAGAGATCATGAGTAGAAATGTCTTGAGTGAGACCATGCTTAGTATTCAAGATATCGATTCAATGTTGAATTCATCGAGGAAACTGGACGAAACAGTGTGGTTATTGCAGCATTTATACGACTGTTCATACTCAATTAAAATTTTTGTTATTTGGAGAAACTGAACGCTCCATTCATGGCTTAAATACAGACAAATACTCACCGTCAACCAGAATAAAGCCTACAGTATCGTACTCGACAACACAGGAGCTCGACAAGAGAGTTCCCATATGACTACAGCATCATACCCCCTATGGCTTCTAAATTGTATAGATAACATATAGGTGACTCTCCAAACATTGTTTGACTATTTGACGGAGAAATACTTGTAATGTGCTGGTCATTTCATTTAGGCTTATTAGTACTACAAAGAGGATACGCTTTCGACATAGAAGACACACAAAAAAAGACAGGAGAAAAAACATACACAAATGCAGTAATAGAATCTATTCAAGAAAGAGTGTACAAAAAATTATGTAGAACTACTTGTAATTCTTTAAAGCTAGGTAGGTGAATTATGGGAAACAAACGGTATACCGGGGGCATAGAAGAAAATGAATATCTTACATGATCAGTTGGATTTTCTATGAAGAAGATAATAGAACATCTGTTTGAATATAAGTTTCTTGTTTATCAGTAAGCTTTAGCTGGTTTTGGTTAGGAAAAAACTTGACAAACGACCAGATGACAGTTATAGTTTGGGTAATGTGTTAAGAGTAAAAAAAATAACGAGGTAAAAAAAAATGAAAACGTAAACCTAGATACTTCTAAACATTAGTATAGCTAGACGTAAATCCTTTGAATAAAGTCACATGTTTTACCGACTACGCTACGGTGTTTAAAAGAACATGACTTCTGTAACGACAAAAGTGTACAAAAGTGTCACTTGATTCCCACTTTTCGCACGTTTCGGACAAATATTTAGGGCAACTGTGTTGCTACACATAGGTAAATATAACGCATTGTTTGCTGAAAATCATAAAAATGTGTAACATGTATTACTCATTTTTGTGGCTGTTATCGCTGAGTTATCACGGATCTCAATTTACGGCTAACATTTTTTTTTGGTTTACCCCCCCCCCCTTTTTCCATAACTGCTCGGAAAGAGTTCATCCTTTTTTTACAGTGTTGAAGGCCGATTTCCTCTTCTTTAGAGTTTTTCTCTATTATGTATGTTTTTCTGTTTTATCTTAAAGCATGTGTTCTGTTTAAACCATTTCTATTTCACGGTGCGGAATGGTAACGGACTTTTCGGGCTTTTTCTCTACGTTGCCTGACTAATCGCGTTCAGCAACGGATTTTTTTTGTGGTTTATAACGAAAACACGGGGGTTAGTGTGTCATTTTTCTTTCAAAATAGATATTTTATCTCATTCATTTCTCAAAATGCTTTAAGTTACGGAATTCAGCACTGATTTTAATACATAAATCGGCACATATGATCACTTAAGCATATGCCTGCTTCTTAAAATCTGTAACACGATAGGTAACATTCCAATGAAAAAACGATGACTGTCACCTTTTATAAGCTGTTTTGATAAATAAAAGTATACATTAGGGATATAAAGTACACATAAAGGTGACTTTACAAACGGAGAATATTTCGTTTGCTTTTAATTACTGCTACTTGTGCATAAATACTGATTATGACGAGTTTTTAAAAATATTTGATGCACAGGACTGTGTGTGTTTGCGGCACCGGACTAACCGCGCTAACTGTGCATAACCACCGTATTAACAATGAAGGGATATGGAGTAATGCAAATGATACAAAGTCTCGAACATTGTAATACTCAGCAATGGAACAACGCTTATATTGTTCTTCATCTTGAAGTCACCATGAGGCCTTCAACAATGAGCTTTTCTCATACCTCATAGCAAGTTAAAGACGATCCCCTAACACCGGTTTGAGTGGAATTCATTGCTAATTATCGGGCATTGCAACATCCATGCTTTTATACCCTTTGATCCATGGATGCGGGAAAGTTAACAAACATAAACTTAACTGGCAAAGTGTTCGGACAATCGCCGTCCTCCATTGCCCGACAAAAAGACAATAGAAGACGATCACGACATTTAAACAACCACATGTCACTCATCGAGCCATTAGTAAGAAAACTTGGCACAATAAAATCATGAGACGTGGGCACAATAAACAGATGGTCAGAATAACTAAATAGGACG